>JAMYHX010000711.1:0-15560 GCA_025529335.1 Rhizopus sp. PT2906 | reverse complement strand
TTATTTAGAATTTCTCTGTTTATATTTATTCATTTTTTTTATCTCATTTTTATTGTAAGAGGGCATCATTAATACTACTACTATTGAAAATAAAAAGCTAATGCTTTTGTTTTGTTTAATTCTTGTCTCCTTGTCTCTTTGAACTTTTTTATTTAAAAATACAAAGATGGTCTTCCATCGTATTATTATTATTAGTAGTATTGTTATTAGAGCGGATCATGTTGTGAAGAAAATCGGGTAACATGTCAATGGTAGATTGACTAAGTTCAGGTATAAAAGGATTGAGCGTAGCTTGCTTTTCTTGATCATTCAAGACGATTGTTCTTTCTATTTGAGCTAAAATGTTTTTAATGTGCATATTGTTTTGGAATTTGAAGGCCATTGCCATTTGTTGTCGATAATATTCTATATCAAAATATCCTCTACATCTCTTCTCTGCAAATGTCAAGTGAGCCTTTCTTGTTCTTGCTCCCAAAGGAAGTGAAGCTGCCTCTGTTGTTTGAAGTTCAACTGGTAATGAGGAAGTCGTGTCCTTTTTTAAAATGTTGACATCTAATCCTTTATTTCTCATAGCCTCAACAATATAAAGTGATGCAAATGGCATGGACGCTGCAAGTTGTCTTAGTAAAAGTGGCCATTGTATCTGACTGCCTAGCCCTATCTGTTTATGAAGACCTTCTATTCTTTGTACACCCTTGATACGTCCGTTACACTCAATTACTGTATTATATAGATCAACTCTCATCTGTGTTGCAAAAGCTAATTTCAACGTGGCCTGTTCTCCAATAGCGTCCATAAACACTCTAGCCATATTTTCTTGTTGACCTTTTGAACCCACTGGCATAGTATGTTCGATGACAGAGATACCCTCTGTTAAACCTAAAGGATATGTTTAACATATATATATATATATATATATATTGCTTTATGTTTATTTTACCATCAATTGTCTCGATTAATTCATCCAACTGATAATACTCTGCTTCTTCTCTTATCTTACACAACATCTTAATATCGTCTTCTACAGAACCTAAACTGCCTGTTCTAAGAAATTCAAGGATATGCCCAAAGAGCTGACCACTACGATCTATAAAGATCTCGTCTCCGTTAACAAGGGTTTTTTGCTCCATTTCGCCGTTGAGAAGATTGATAAAATAAGATGATCGTTTGAGAGTATCAAAATAGGTATAATACGGGACACCTCCAATATTCAATTTGATGACTGTATCAGACGAAAGGTTCTTCATTATAAAAATTAAAGGAAAAAGATGCTGTGATTGATTTATTCCCACATAATTTTTGTAAAATATATAAAAGGGCGCCCTTTTTTTTTGACGTAATCATGCTGTATGCTTATACTTCAAAATGACCCCATTCATCCATCAGTGTTTCGACCTCTTTATCTTCTACCCCTGTCGTAGATGATGTAGAAGCCGATCTGCTCCTGTTGACTACAGGCGAGTTAACTGTCAGACTAGAGCTTGGTTTAGCAAATCGTTGTCCTTGAGCAAACAGGTTCTCGAATAATTCTCTGCCTAAACTCTTTTGTCTATCAACAGCCGATTTACTAAAGTTAAAGCTATCCTTAAATCCATGATCAAACAGCATTTCGAGTGATTCATTTGTGAGTACAACCATACGAAATGATGGTAAAGTGATATCAATCACATCGGCAATAATGGAATTGTCCAGTTGCTTCATGCGCAAATGAAGTGATTCTTCTTTACTCTTCATCGTTAAATCGGCTAGTATATGCTTTAGCGTTGCCTCATCAGGCTGTGTTCCTTTGGCAATATCCGACTGTTCACAGCTGTGAACGATCAGGCTGGTGACTGCATCCCATGCTATATCCGTATCTTTAAGAACACTCAGTAGCCAATAGAGCTCTTTGCTGATATTGATAATATCTTTACTCGTCAAAACATCATCCTTGTCTTCATCATAAAGTCTAAAGAACCAATCCATATGTGACATGATATCCTAAAGAAAAAAATAAGTAACAAATAAGCCAAGAATAACAATCATTTTACCCCTTGTAGTATCTCGCTCATCCCATACACCATCTTTTGGAAATCAATCAATTCGTCTTTTCCACCTGCAAACATTCGATACATTCGATACACAAAACTTGTACTCAACTCCTTGGCTGTGATCGAATCTGGGTGCTCATTCGTGCTCTTGAACTTGGCCCACGGTGTCATGGACGCAAGCATAGCCTGGAATGTCTCCTTGTTCATCTTTGACTCTGGTTTACCTCCAGTGTCTCGGTTGGAGTAGTACAAGGTTCCAAAATACTTGTCATAAATAGTTCCAATGTCTTCCTTTGAAAAGCCGGCTGTGTCCTTCAAGTGCCGGATGACCGTACGTTTTGTGAATGACTCAATTCCTGCCCCCACTTTGAGTTGGTTCTGTCGTCGAAGTTCAACCACCATTTCGTCTGTAACAAGAGAAAATTCTCTATACTAGAAATATATAAGCTAGCTATTTCCATTTTATATTTCTTTGTATCTTACAGCAATCAACATCATTTCACTCAATTTCTACAAGATATGATTTAGTTGATATATATAAAAAGGATATATATTTACTGTAAGTCTTGTTCGAGACTTCTTTTCTATGGTTGAACGATGATCATTATTGCTTTCAATAGACTGGAAAAAGGATTTTAAAATATCCAAAAATGCACCATCATCCCTTGTCTGCAGTAATTCTTCACCATTTATCTTTAAAACAGCCAGTCTAGAAAAAAATGATAAGCTATACACAACACCATCCATTTCCCCCTCCTTTTTTACCCTATTTGGAATAAAATCCTTGGACCTTCCATAAATAATATGTCAAGTACACGTACAGCACATTCTAATGGCATCGAATTGACATATAGACTCAGAAACCAAGGTAGACACGCTATAGACAACTCCACCTCTGTCTTTTTAAAATGGTCCCAAAGCATAGGCATTGTCTTTTCTACAAGTTGTTCAAAGATGATTTGATCCAATAAAGCACCATACATGCTAGTACTATAGTATCCAGGACATATGCGATCCACCAAGACGTGAAGTAGCCAAAACGCTTGCTCTTCTGTTGTGTATCTAAATACATTTATAAGCTTTCTTTTTCCCTTTTGTATGTATCTATTTACATCAATAAGGCAGAGGTAACAATGTTCATGGCCTGACAATAACCAAGCTCTGGATTCTTCCATGCATAGGCAGTAAGTACTCTTCGAAGACGATCGATGCCCTCTGGAGATTGGTATCCAGCATACTCTGGTAAAGATCTATTCAGGTCCTTTTCGATTTCTTCTGTTGATGTTGACTTTTGCCCCTTGTATTTTTCCAAAATATCTTGATAGACACCTGGATTGGCAAATCTCAAGTACATTGCTCCTGAAGCGGCTTCCCAAATTTCGCCTCGGAGTCTGTTGGGCAAACCGACGCGTACGAGCTTACCAAATGTTGGTAAACGGATCATGGTTAGATTTCTTCCATTTTCTATAGGATCATTTGTAAGATTGAGAAGTAATATTAAATACCATAATGGTTTACCTTGAAAATAGAGCTTCCATAATTTCGTCTTGCTTTTATCTTTTGACTTTTTTGAATCCTCTGGATAGCCAAATTCCAGGCCAAGTCCACCAGGAGGTGAAGGCGTGTCTGTGGTACAGAGATGCTCGGATTCACACGAAGCAACAAAAGGCCTGACTTTTTTAAAATGAGGCACTTGCTTTTGTAACAATCCTTTTAGTGCATCGCAAAACTGTTCACAATCATTCTTCTCGGCCTAAAAATCAATGTATGAGATGCATGATTGTTCAAGAGAAAAAAGGATGTTACATGAAGCATAAAGGTATGTTCTATCTTGTGAAGTGTCACAATAGCTACTCCAGACGTGTAAGCACCCGAGTGAATCCTTTCGACACGCTTCACAGTATAGAGAGGAAAGACAGCTTTACAGAGAGGCAAGTGTTGTTGAGGAGCGGCAAGCCTTTCATTAGATTCAAATGTCATAAATGTCTCTGACAGATACACTCGACCCAGCAGATTGATATGTCCAGGCGGCACCTGAGACAAAAAGACCGATTCACGATCTGTGGAGGCAGCTTTTGTGTAGGTTGCGTCTAGGCCTGTCATGAGATGTTCACTATCAGGTAATCTGAATCGTATGCAGTAAGCCTGATCTCGTTTTTGAGCAGCTAAGTCTTGCTTCAAGGGACTTGTCAACTGATGTGTCCGTCCAGAGGATGATGTCGACTGTCGTATCTCTCGAGCATGTTTTGATTCTGCAGCCAGAAAGTCTGCATCGGCGGATGCACCAGGAGTATCCATACTTGAACTTTTTAACCATCGTTGCATGGCTTGACCGGTGAGTTGGATGAGTAAGTCATAGACTTCATCTCTTTTGAACATATTTGAAAAATGGTGCTTTATAATTGTAATTTAGTAAAATAAGATGCATGCATTTTAATTGTACTTACTTCCTGCTTATCTTTGGTGATGATCCTCAAGCTATCATCAAAGATACCTTTTGATCTCTCTTTCTTCAGTTCCTGAATATCCTTTAATTCTATCAATGTTTTTGATTCTAAACCCAATAAGAATGAATGAAATCCGATATAATTTTCACTTATATACAGCCATCCTTGTCTAGCTCTGTGTGAACACGAATAATCTACAATCAAAGGTCAATTTTGGTAAAGAAAAAAAAAGACTAAAGGGAGAGGAATATTTACAATTTACAAATCGTTCAGAAGGAGGAATATCGAATATTTGCCTAAATGATCTTGATGCATTTCTAACATTTTCATCAGAAGAGAGTTCATCCGTTCCAGAATCTACATTATATCATTGTATCAGCATCATAAACCAGTTATATATGTATAATAACCTATGGCAGTGACAATCATGTTTATCTTTTCAGATACCCAATGCTCTTTATCGATTGGATGATCTATCGTCTCTAATTCAGGTATCATATTTCTTTCTATCCAAGTCCATGCCGTACGTATCGCTTGTTCAGTGTCTGCGACTGCTATCTGTAAACAGACCGTGTTGACTTCTCGTTGAAATAGGATTCGATATGGTGGTTGTTTTGTATCAAATCTGTTTTTGAAATAAGTTATTGAATACACTCTAGAGAATATATATACTTACACACTTGCGATAGTACTCATGAGATTTCTAAACAATGGGTTTCCTGGTGTTGATGATTTCTGTAGTAAAAAGTTGTCATGTTGTAAGACTGTTGTCCAAAAGGGTGTTAGTGTTATATCTACAGGTGTTGGTAACGTAAAGACCTATTGAAATGAGTAACATGTCTTGGTTATTGTCTTCACCCTTACATTAATGGGTATACTGCTAAACTCTGTCATATTGAACCCTTTTTTTTTTGGTGATAATAATAAAATGAGAGGCTTTAGTCCAATCATATGCAAATATTTAATACAGCTCTCAATTTGCAGTTTCATGTAACAAGTAATTAAAACTCCAATAAGGTGACAAATCAGATCCAATGTAAAAGTTATTAGTCTAATTAGAAGTTTTTTTTTTATAATAAAGACATCTTGAAGAAGGGAAATACGAATGATAATCAACTTGTCAAGTGTTTATTAAGAACAACAAGTAGTTAAAGTTGTACACAACTTCAGCTGAAATCGTGCGGAAGTGAAATTACAAGTGTGCAATATTTTTTTCTCTTTTTCTTTCTTAAATCCACACTCTTTTTCACTACAAACTTCCCTTCCTCCCCCTTTTTTTTTTTTTTCTTTTTCTTTTTTTCTTTTACTTACCTCCCCCCCTTCTTCTCCCCTATCCTCTCTTTTTTCCTTCCTCTTATTCCCCTTATTCTCCGCCCTTTTATAATTATTTCCTTTTGTAAATACTATTTACATAATGTCCACCCCTCTCATGTCTGAAAATATCATGTCTCGTTCCCGTTCTTCTTCATTTAGACGAGTGTATAGAAATAAGGTGACTTGTTTTTATCTTTATTTGGCTATTGTTTATATTTAACCCTTTGAAAACTTAGGATATTGGAAGTGCACCCAACTCTAGACCCTCTTCCCGCCCTTCATCTCGACCACCTTCTCGTCCTGCTTCACGACCTGTCTCACCCACTCCTGTTAATTCTGCAGATTCGGATGATATTATCCCTACTGCTATTGTTATCAAAAACATCCCATTTTCAGTAAAGAAGGATGCTCTTTTAGAAAAACTTGTAAGTGGCAAGGGTTTAATGTGATGTTTAACTCATCCTACTTTAGAAATCGCTTGGTGTTCCCGAAGCATATGCATTTAACTATCATTTTGATAATGGTATTTTCCGTGGCCTTGCTTTTGCCAACTATCGTACGCCCGAGGAAACAGATATGGTAGTGAATACGGTGAATGGTCTTGAAATTGGTGGCCGTAAATTACGAGTAGAATATAAAAAGGTGTTGACAGAAGCTGATATCAACAAGAAAAAGGAAAGAGAATCATCACAACCAAACTCACCTTTACTAAGCGAGCGAAAATTACCCGCATCGCCTACTACTGCTACTGCTACTACTGCTACTACAACAGCTAGTGGCACAGTAGTCGCTTCTGATGAAGGTAAGTCACTATCCCCTTTCTGTTTTATAACTCATATTTCTGTCTTTAGATGCCCTTGACTTGAACGACCCTAATGTACTTGAATTATACAGTTATCTCTTACTTTTCCGCAATGACCCCAACAGCACAGAACTTGCTTTACCAAAATCATTCTCTGCCAAAGAACGCCGAGATGCACACTTGATCGCTGATAGGCTTGGCTTGGCTCATTATTCTGAAGGATTTGGACCTGATCGACAAGTGATTATTGAAAAGAGAGGCAATACCCCTGCCCCCATCATGAGAGTAAGGGTCGGCTGTTTGTTTTTTCTTTACATTGACTCATTTTATTGTTAGCTTCACCAAAAGAGTTCTCGACCCAACTTAAGACAAAGCCCAAGTCGTGAAAGATTAAATAACGGAAATACAAACAGTAACAGTAGTCCAGAAAAGGGCAGTTATAGGAAATCAATGATGTAAAGTGTGAATTTTGTTTATGCATAAAGTAGTACTAACACATCCCCTCCTATAGGAGCACAAGCACTACAGCTGATGACGCTTCATCAGACACCATCACTTTTCATCCTATACGCCAACCCAAGGGACCTGAACCAGGAAAGAATTTTGCTTCTCGTGCAAATGAACTCGAAGTTGAACAGTTGACTGACAAGCTTACATCGCTGCTTAAACAATAACAATAAAAATATGAAAAATGTATCTTACTAAAAAAAAGGGTGCCATGGCAATTAATCTACTGTCCAATCAGATTTAACCTATTGTTTTATGCTTGTTTTCCCTAAAAGTCAACTGTGCTTGAGCCAGCTCTTTTTATTTATATATCTTTTCTTTTTTTTTCTTTCTTTATTTCTTTTTATTACCATCACCAAACATGTCTTGGGAATCATTATTAACACCACAAGAAACAAGATTATACTCACATTTATTTCAAACTGTCAGCAAGACGCAGGAAGGCATTGTGACAGGCGCTGAAGCTGTTCGCTTTTTTGCTACCTCAGGTGTACCTACTGAGATACTTTCAGAGGTACTGTGTACAAAAGTATATATATACTTTAAAATGCTCATCAGTTCATTCAGATTTGGGAAGCTTCAGATAGAGATAAAGTAGGCTATTTGACGCCAGAAACCTTTGCAATAGCCTTAAAACTGATCGCATGTGCTCAACATGGGAAAGAGGCTGTAGAACCCGTTTTGGCAACTCGTAAGTGCCATGGCCGAATGCCAAGCATTTCTTACTCACTCTTTTCTAAAAAGGTGTTCCTCTCCCACAGTTTGATGGCGTAGTTGCGCCCAGCCCTATGATTGCCAATAGCAATACTCTTGACATACCCATTACAGCTGCAGAACGTGAAAAATACGCCAGTATCTTTAGAGTACATCAACCTGTGAATGGTATCATGGATGCAGAGACAGCTAGAAATGTCTTTTTGAAATCAAAGTTACCTGTGGACACCCTAAGTCAGATATGGTAACCACGCATGATTGAATGAAGCTATCTATTGACTGAACAAAACGTTGGTTTGTAATAGGAACTTGGCTGACGTTCGTCAATCAGGCACTTTAAACGAAGCAGAATTCATTATTGCTATGCATTATATTGCTAAACTTATGGATGGCACCTTAAAAGCATTACCGGATAAATTACCACCTGCCGTATTCCAATCTGCTACCGGCTCCGCGGCTCAATCACCTCTTGCCCGTAACATGGCCTCTCCAGCGATAACACGCCAGGCCAGTATCATGACACCACCTCAGCGAGCGAGAACAATTGACTCTCTGGGCAGTTTAGCTTTTGGTGCTCCTCCTACCACGGGGAGTATTGATCTCGATTGGGATGTGACTCCACAAGAAAGACAGCAATTCAACGTTTACTTTGATAAGATCGACTCGGCTCATTCAGGCTATATTCAGGGTAAAGAAGCTGTTGAGTTTTTTAAAAATTCAAGACTTCCAGAGTCTGAATTGGCCCATATTTGGGATCTATCAGACACACAACAACGTGGCAGTTTATCCCGTGATGAATTTGCGGTTGCTATGCATCTCATTCATAAACGATTGCGTGGTGGAGCATTACCGCAAGCTCTACCGAGATCACTGATACCACCCAGCCAAAGACAACAAAACAACGTATTTGCATCTCCTGCTTTTGTAGCTGCATCTCCAGCACCAGTTGTCTCTGTTCTTGATACAAATAATGATTTACTTGGTGATTTTGGAAATGATCAGGTGGCAACAGAAACGAATCAAGTGAACCTGCTACAAAATCAGATTACCTCCATGTCTTCACAGACAGCAAGTTTGAAGAACCAAAAGGCATCCACCGAGAACACTCTGGAGCAGTTGACTCAGCAAAGAAAACATCTGGAAGCCCAGATGGTGGATGTAAAGGCAGAGCATGAGAATGTGGTAAAGGAACTCAATGAGCTACAGGAGCAAGTACGACGAGAAGAAGCTGAATGGGATAGAGTTCGCTCTGAATACAATGCTGCTCAGCAACAGCTAGTTACCGTTCAAAATGAGACAGCGCAAGTCAATCAGACATTGGAGAATGGACGCGCGGAAACAGAAAGTCTTAAACGACGCATATTTGAAATCCAAGAGGAAACAAGAAGAGTCAATGCTGAATTAGATAAACTGCGTGCACAATCAAAGCAGCAAGGTATGATGTTAGATATCAACAGACGGCAGGTGACAGCGGCCGAGCAGGATAGAGCATTGGCAGAGCGTAATTTGCAAGATTATAAGGTAGCTGCTGGTTTGACCAATGAAATAGAAGACTCTAGCGATGATGAAAGCGTAGAAGAACAAAAAGAACCACTCCCTCAACCAACACCATCTGCTGTTTCAACCCCAGCTTTAGACAATCTCTTTGGTAGTCCCTCAGTACAAACTTCTGATAAACATGTGACCTCTCCATTTGACGAGTTCGCAGAATCTATAACAAAAGGTAATACCTTTGAAAGCCCTCAAAACAACGCATCAGCTTCCCAAGATAACTTTGACGCTATCTTTGGTACTATGAGTATTAGTACACCTGCAGCAGATACTCCCGCTCATGCGTTTGATCCTACTCAGTGGCCCACAAGTCCTACATCAGTCACCACCAAGTCCTCTCGAGGTCCTCCTCCCCCTCCCCCTCCACAAAGCAGACATCACAGACAAACATCCATAAGCTCTATAGCGTCTTCCACTGTCGGAGCAAAGAAACAGCGTGCTCCCCCTCCACCTCCTCCTGCTATTGCCCCATCTTCTTCTTCAACCGCATTAGAGAAGATTGCAGATGCTAAAGAAGAGCAAAATGATGAAGACGATTTTGAAGCTGCCTTTTCTGGAAAGCTTCCTGAAGCAAAGATTGTAGCCAAGGATGATCAATTTGCCGACTTTGATGATGCATTTAGCGTCTTTGAGACGAACAAATCTGCTCACAATATCAAGCCAGCCGTGGTCAGTCCCAACGATGACTGGACTGCTGCGTTTGAACCTTTTAAGTCTGAACAAAAGAAGCCTGAAGAACCAAAGGTAAATGATGATTGGGATTCTATCTTTGGAGTTTCGAGCACTCCCGCCAATAATACAGCTCCTGTGACTCAACATGTAACGGGATTTGATGATTCGTTTTCAAACTTTGCTGACGATTTTGGAAAACAAAAGGCACCTAAATCACCTCCCGCTGCACAGACTACAACACCAGTAGGAGATAAAGTGCAGGATTTAATAAAGATGGGGTTTGGCGAAAAGGAAGCTAAGGATGCTCTAAACCGATATGATCAAGATTTGGAGAAGGCAAGCAACTTTTTACTGGACCAAGTATCAAAATAAGCAACAGGGAAAGTATATCAAAAAACTGAAAGGACCAGTTTGAACAGAGAAATTTCAAAAATGATACCTATTTTTGTGGCAAAAATAAAATTTATTTAACAGAGACTAAACTATTTTGGGAAAAGTGTTGTATTTGAGCAGCGGTTTGCATGAATTTTATGTTTGTTTATAAAGACGCCCCTCTCTTTGTCTTTTTTTAAAGCATAGTTTCTTGTTATATGTCGCTCCCACGTAAAGCTTTGATCGCAATCAGTAGTTATAATGAACCATTTTACCCTGATGGCAAAAGAACGGGTCTCTTCTATACCGAAGCACTTCATCCTTATCAAGCTTTGGTCAAGGCTGGTTTTGAAGTAGACCTTGCCACAGAGACCGGCACTTTTGGCATGGATGAACACTCTACAAGCAAAGAATTTCTTACGGATGAAGATGAACGAATCCTAAAGGACCCTAAGCATCCATTTAATGTTTTGCTAAACAACCATCTATACAAAGCATCCAATTTGGACCCTAAACAGTACGGCCTCATTTTTGCTTCTGCTGGTCACGCTACCTTGTACGATTATCCTCATGCTCGTGGCCTTCAGAGCATTGCTGAAGACATCTATGAACGAGGCGGCGTAGTTGCTGCCGTCTGTCATGGCCCCGCCCTCCTGCCAGGCGTCAAGGACAAAAAGACGGGCAAGTCTATTATTGAAGGCAAAACTATCACAGGATTTGCTGACAAGGGCGAGCTCGACATGAACATCATGGACAAGATCAAGGGAGACAAGGTAGCAACGGTTGAAGAAAGTACGACGGCTGCCGGAGCTCAGTATGTTGCACCGCCCACACCATTTGCAGATTTCCACAAGGTGGATGGTCGCGTAGTTACAGGCTCAAACCCTGCTTCGGCACATTCTACTGCCGAAGCAGCCATCAAAGTGTTTGGATAAAGCGAATCATAGGCAATCTCTCCTCTTTCCCCCTTTCTCTTGTAACACTTATTTTCGTCTCCCTTTGTTTTTATCACCAGTAATAAAATCGTGAACAAGTACCATAAATTACAAACAAATATGCACAAAATAAACTTCTATTTTACTTTTTGTGGAGAAATAGTAGAGTTTATTTGGATCTAAGCCATGTTAGACTGCCAATAGCTGTAATATCATCCTGCATTCTCCTAATTGACCTGGAGCTCCCCCTTTTGCCGAGGACAAAAGGCATACTTGATGGTTAATTAAAGATAGGAGGAGGAAAAAAAGAAAAGAAAAAGGTTGTGAGAAGAAATCAAAAAATATTATCATTCAGCCACATATTCATATGCGGAAAAAGTGTAATAACCTCAAAGGAGAGCTTAATGGCACCGCTTTCTTGATTTACATCAGAAGATGAAAAGGAAAAACAAATGCAGGCTTTTTAAAGTAACGAATAAAGACGCTCCCTTTCTAATAGAAAAAAAAAAGTCAGTCAAAATATCCACACAATGCTCTGTCACTGTCATGTTTGTGCAAAATAGATCAACGTGTATTTTCCGTAACCATCTTTTGTTGCTGTAATCATGACTACGAGAATGTATCCACATTGTGCCACTATTGTGTTTATTGCTATTGTTTCTGGTCCTTATCAGTTGTCAATAGTTCAGCCATTGTTGGCTAGTGTAATCACCTGTCAATTGACTGGTATATCTCCTTGAAAAGGAACCCACATTTTTAAAAGCTCCTTTTTACAAAAAAGATGAATTGGTGTGTCAATTATAGATTAAATGCCCTTGCGTTTGACTATCTTCTTTTATTCTTTTTTCTATTTTTCTATCTGCATTTGCTCTATTTTGGCGATTTTTACATTTACGGATAATATCAATTAATAATATTTAGCATTTCTTATTTATTCAATGGTTCCTTACCCTCAGCCTTTAGCATATACATCAATGATAAAGTTCACTATTGACGGTCGTCCTAGTGTAGATGTATGTATACTATCGACAATTACTGCCTTACTAAATCTTTTCATTCTAGGATATTCATGAACTTTTCTCGACAATGATGGCCCAAATCACACCAACAACCAATCGACACGTGCTACGGTCATATCCAAATACCTTTACATCAGAAGAAGCTATCAAGCAATTGGGCTCTTTAACATTTTCAAAATCTTCTAGTTACTCTAATTTTGCTTCATTTACCACAATCACATTTAACATGGGAAGAGACATGGCCAAGGCTCTACTTCAGCAATTTCTCTGGACTCGGTTGATTGAAAGCGCTGTTGAACCTCAGAACCGATCTTACCGTGATAAAGGCCTCTGGAGAGTCAAATCAAAAGGATTATGTGTACTTCAAGACTTTTGCTCAAGGACAAAATCAGACATATCTATATTTAAAAAGCATGTCATGGCCGATGCAGAATCGCTGTTCCTCATCAGTATTGAAAGACTGCCACACAATGATCGTATTAATCGTAATCGAAGATACATGTCTTTTCTGTTTGCGATTATGATAGCTAGCCTGCCACTTAAAGGTAACAACCGTGAAAGGCAAGGTGAACTTTCTTCTTTCTTGGGAAGTTATGGAAAGCTAGATTCATACACCGAAGCTATGCGCGAGTTTGGCATACAGGATACACTAGAAGCTTCGAGAACCCCCTCAATTTGTTCAAGCAACTCCTCATCATTCGAAAGCAAGTATTCCGGATGCAGGGTGTCCTTTTCTGATTTTTTCCCCCACATCAATATCCTTTCAAATGATTTACTTTTAGGTTTGGGGCATGCTCATGGTATACACTCTCAGCAACATCAATCACTCATCAATAACCTGAGCCCATCATCATCCAACAAGTTCAAAATGCGGGCCATTTTCTCCTCTGCGTTATGCTGTAACTGGTTAGTCGAATCTTGTACGATAGCATGCAACGATGAAGCTGAAAATCTCATGACAGAATTCTTAAAGCTCGGGTGGATCACGTTTTTCGATAACAAGTATGGTCACCTTCAAGAGATTGAATCCTCAAAATCCATCATTTTGAAGCTTACAAAATCAGGAATGAAAGCTGTCATTGAGGTTTCCTTAAATCAGTACAATATCATGAAAGCTTCTATGAAATCGCCGGATCTTTCTTGTCGATCATCATCCATCTCCTCTTCTTGTGACACAAGCTTACCTTCCAGCTTGGCGTTTACTGATGATAAGGAGACAAGTATCAGTCCAGTATCTTCGCGCTTAAACACATCCGCGACGGACTACTTCTCGACACAGTCTTTCAGAAAGTCCTTGCCAGAAATATCAACGCCTCCTCTAACGCCGACTACTCCTACATTTGAACCAAAAGAGAGTACCTCAGCTAAACTCAGGTCTGTCTTAAAGGATCCTCACCTCAGATCACTCTTCCGTGACTTTTTGGGAAACAATTTCTGTGACGAAAACCTGAATTTTTGGATCGATTATGACAGCTTATGTCGACGCTGCAGTAATCTTGCTCTGATGTCGTCGTCAGACCAGCGCCAGCTTTTGGAGGATGCATACTTACTATGGGAAACGTATTTAGGACCAGAGGCAAGCTGTGAACTGAATGTTGAGCACAACTTAAGGGAGGAAATGGCAGAAGAAATTTCACACATGGTCACTGTTGTCCATACTCCCGGAAAACTCAGTCCAACGGTTGTTGTTTCAGCTTTTTCAGCGTATCAAAGCTTACTAACTATCCTCAGATGGTTTGATAAAGTGAACGATCATGTATTTAAGCTGATGGCCACAGATTCGATACCAAAATTCATAAAATCGTCACAATATAAACAATATATTCCAGATAACCAAGTCGTGCCTGCTTCAGTTGAACTCGATGAGTTTCCATCACCTCCTTCAAGACAAGACGCCAAACAGAATAGTGTAGAAATTTCATGTTTCTCGCTATGATCATAAACAGTGCTTGCTTTATTATTCATTATAATGTTACTGTATGATATTAATAAACAATAATTCACACTGCTAATTTTTTCAAATTTTACTCCTTTCAAATTTCCCCTTTTTTCTATTATTGCTAATATGCAGAAGTATTTGAGGTTAGACAGCATAAACGTGTTCTAATTTCAAATAACAAATAAACCATAAAAGGTAGTTAATGGCCAAATGTAAGGGATATTCTCAAATCAGAAGCCACCTTGCACAATTGCCCATTTTCTAGTGCATTCGAGTACCTTCATTTTTCCCTTGCATTATAAAGTTCCATGTTGTGTAAAAATGAATAACACGAGAAAATAGTCAAATGCAGTAAAATTAAAAAAAGAAAAGTTGCACTGACAATGGCATATTAAATCATAAAGACTTTATTTTCTTTCTTGTTTTTACACATCAATTTAATAAATCCTTTGTAAATTCATGGCTTTTTGTTGATTAGTAACTTTAATATAGTTAAAAAAAAATCATACGATTATGCAACAGGGGATTCAGTGAACCCTATTCAGAAAATCAGTTCTAAGTTTGCGGACTTTGCTGTTTACTTTGCGGAGAATCTTTTTTTATTTTGTATTGCATTCTTTCAATTTCCATATAATCAGACTCCAGGGCTACATCCTCAGCGTTTAAACAATTCATGTGTTCATATGATATATCATAACTAGATACTTTGAAGCAACAATAAGTAACAAGAAAAAAAGACAGCTAACCTACAAAAAAGCAATTGCTGGTCGTGACTACACCAATTTCAGCTAATATCGACAACCTTGTCGATAGGCTTCTTTTTTAAATTTAACACTAAAATGTCTGGTAGAGCATAGTATTTAGTTATGGTGATAAACTGTTTGTCACTGTTACTAGAAGGTTGTTCTTTTTCTTATTCTAGATCAAGATCTTTTACAATGAGTTATTCCATACAAGCACCGAATCAGCACAGATTTAATAACCAAACTATTACTCCAAAACTCAAGGGTTATGAATTTAATACTTGAAGCACTTGTTGATGAAGATGTCATTGATCATTACATTTGCAGTCCGTGTGAATGAATTGATGGTTGCCATACTGACGTTCTGTATACTCCAGGGATATCTCTCATACCATTTTGATGACAATCTCAGTTTATGCGGTTATACACTCTTTTCGAAAAGTAAATTCGCCTGTGATCGATAATAAATACACCCATGGTGAGAACAAAATTCATGTTGCATGAAATGTAAATTC
>JAMYHX010000710.1:0-15564 GCA_025529335.1 Rhizopus sp. PT2906 | reverse complement strand
AATCAAATGATACCCATATTAGGCTCAAATGCCTTGCTATATGTAAAAATATGTTGGAGAACAGCCAAGAAGTATGTATGATTATGGTTTATCTGATATAGAATCTAATGAGAAACATTTTATAGTCATTTACCAAAAATTCAAACTTATATGGTCTCCTGAACGACCTTATTGTTCCTGCAGTTCAAAATTCAGACACACAGTTAAGAGAGGTTGGCCTGCACTGCTTAGGATTATGCTGCACATTAGATCGAGAACTTGCTCAGCACAATACGGCACTATTTATTCACTGTATTAAATGCGGACATGATGAATTAAAGATAAAAGCACTCATGGTAAGAAAGAAAGAAAGAAAGAAAGAGCAACATATGATTTATTAAATGTATTGCATTAAAGATCCTTTTCGATTTATTGATGACATATGGATTTCAAGCAGTGACAGAACATTTGAATAATGTAAGTATATATATAGTCACTATAACTTGTAGATTCTTATCCATGTTTTTAGGCTGATGAAATTAAAGAAGTTCTCGAATATTGTTTGGATGACAATAATGATGAAGTGCAAGCTCTTGCAGCTGAAGGCATAGCAAAGCTTATGCTTACAAAACGACTGCATGACGAAAGTGTAAGTTACGAAAAAAACAGACATATGATAATCTAACTTGTCTTTAGCTCCTTCGTCTTTTGGTTCTTTTATATTTCCTTCCAATCACAGATCAACCCAATATAAAAGTCCAGCAATGTCTGTCCTACTTTTTCCCAGCCTATAGTTTTTCGTCCCCTGAAAATCAAAAGACGATGGCTAATATCACCATGTCTGCATTAACAGAAGTCTGCAACATGCATGAAGACCTTAAACCATACGAAACAATGATTAACCCAATTCAAATATCTGACATGCTTGCTGACTGGATAGATCCACGTAAACTTGCAAAGTAAGCCAAAAAGAAAAAGAAAAAGCGACAAGGTTCCTTAATGATTACGTATAGACTGCATATTGAAAACTTGTACGACAATGAAACAGATATGAGTACACCTGGTGAATTGGCAGTTGATGCTTTAGAGATAGCATTCAAAGCAACAGGACACAAGCGAAAAACACTGTTGCATTTCGTGTTGAAACTTTATCTCGACAAAGCGAAAAAGGAAGAACTTCAGAAAATCCGAGATCTTATTGAAAAGATTAATACGGTAATTGAAAATCATGTATACGATCCAACATCAAACTAATTTGAGATATAGGAGCAACCTATAAAGGAAGCAATGACCCGTAACGCATATGTTAAACTGTTAAAGAAAGTGAATGAACTATTAGAGGAAGATGTTAATGAGACCAATGAGAACTGATAATAGTAAACAGCTGCCCTTACTTCATTACCCTTACTAATAAATCTTTGTCTTTTTATTTGTATTATATATTTATACACTTTGGATAATAAAGAACTCGAAGCCAACTTGAATAATAAAAAAGGAGGGATATAGGTTTAGAATAATCCATTACAAGTTTTATACATGTCCACTCATGTTTGAAATGGCATCACACAGAACCATCAGTTATGCACAAGTAAAAAAATATTATTTACTACAAACAAACAAGACAAAAAAAAATAACGACAGTGATAGAGCAAATTACTAGATCTAATTAGGGCTAGTCTCCCTACCTGAAATGGGAGGGAGTAAAGCACACTTTGTTTGCTTTCGAATTTTTTAGAAACAAAACGAAATTTCAGCAGCATATTTGCGATATTCAGATCAATAAATAATATAGTGCACTAGGTTGGTTGTGCTTGCGTCATTTAGATCAACGTTACAAAATGATAATATACCATAAACTGCTTGAGATCGTGACCCTTTTTGATCATGATACAACCAACTACCCTAAAGGGAAGCCTGTTTAGTAAAAAAGAAAAAAAAAAGAATGCCAAATCGGGAAATGCAGGTCTTATTGTATCCAATGTTTGGGTAACTATGCATATTGTACTCCCTAATGGCGTTATTATAAAACCTTTAGTATGGCTTAGAATAGTATTTTAGTTACTACTGTGCATGCAAGTATTTGTCACATCAAGCAGAGTCTTTGGGAATTGTTTGAACAAAAGGGGGACGATGTATGTATATATAACAAAACCGGTTTTTGTTGTTGTTGTTCGTTATGAATACCTGGTAGTGCTTTCGAATAATTCATGCATAACTGTGAAAAAGAGAGAAAGATTAAATTGATAGTCCAGAAGATTTAAAGTTGACTATCTTGCATGAATATATAAATCAGTTAAAAATGCAATAGACTCTTAAAGAGACATGGTTTCTGATAGAATATACAACTGTGTGTATTTTTATTCTTCAGAGTAGCATAAAAAAAAAAGAGGTGCAAGTAGTGGGAACTTTTTTTTTTCTTGTAACCACTTTATGTTACATTGTTACTCTCATTCTCTCTATTTCTCTTTTTCTGTGTAGCGAACATGAGGATGTAGTTTATCCAATCTTGAGAAAAAAAGAATCATCCATTACACTTACCCTATAGACTTGATGGATGGCGTCTGAATCACAAGGTGAGTTTTACTTGAATATGGAAATCATCATAGGGCGTTACACTATGGTAAAAATGACGCCAGTGTCATGTTTTTGCCAAGTTTCATTTTTTTTTTTTTTAGTAATGTTAATGATATGAAGCTAAACAAGTGAAAGGAGGCATAAAGATATAAAAAAAAAAAAAAAAAGAATAGCAAAGAACAACTACTTGTGATTACCAAATAAAGACTATTGTCAGTGGGAATCCCTTTTTCTTCTTGCCTATAGCATCCCAGGTAACAATGAACCGATGACCTATTGTTTACAGTTGTACCAAGTATACGTCTATAAATCATCTGGGCTGTAATAGAAGCCCACTTTTCTAGTTTGATAAAGGTAATCTCAAAAAGAAGGCATGTTTTTTTGTCATTTATGCAAGTTCTTGTTGTTGTATTGACAGTCATGTAATGAAACTATGAAGTATTCTTGATCTTTTGTTCTTTTCTTGGTCAATGCGTAGCACCTCTATCACAAATACTCTTGTGTAATTTAATGGGATAAAGTTCCTAAAAAAGAAATAGGAGAGTCAGGGGCGGGTTTTATTGTGAAACAGTCGAAATTATTTCAATGAATATAAAAGGTCTCTAGCTCAATTTGAATAAACCTACAGCTTCTTATTTCTTTTCTTTCTTTCTCTCTCTTGTTGGCTTTTTCTCTTTTTATCAGATGGCTTGGAATCATCCTTCACATATTGCTACATCAACCATTCGTCAATTATTAAATAACAAGCAAAAGGCCAAGGATAGATTTAGCTATAGGACCTGCCCTATTTGTCAGCAAAAGCTGTTAGTCAGAATCAATGGATCGTTCGTTTATAAATGGATTAGTCAACACTTTTCTACTTATCACCATGAATGGATGCATGTCGTCGTGAACTTACATGAAAAATGAACTAGTATATTTACTGTAAATACCCGTCTTTCTTTTTTCCCCAAACATACATATACACACACAAGCACACACAAAAGCACATATACGCATACTCACAGTACATACGCATTTGTTTCAAGGAAAAAAAAAAAGTCTTGCAACTTGATCTTGTCATATTGCCTTTAAAACTATACCATATTTCTTTGTTACATGTAAACAACTACACTTTATTCATAACCACATAAAAATGCACATATAAATATAGTAAATAAAAACTTTCTTCTCATTGCTCATTCAATTTGTATTACTCTGATTGACGCCACTAGAGCCAGATGACACTGGCAGCTGCCCATCAATATCAGTCGATGCTAGTGAAATAGCATCATCGTTATCGTCATTTTCATCAAATAATAGCAATGTGGGTCTTCTTTCCGAATGCCAACCATCTATACTTAGCATAGCTTCCATAATCTGTATATCTATTCTATCCCTTGGATGTTCAAATCCATCTGCTATATCCTTGCCAAATTTCGCAAGCAGTGTTAATTTTTCGGCATATTCCTGTAAGGCATTCAATTTCAAATAGAATGCTTCCTTAAGCATCGTCTTTTTGAAACCCGCGGTATCATCTATTGACTGCATGGTAGCAAGTTCATTTTCAAATTCTTGTATTCTATCCAAATTTGAATTCGTCTTTTTTAAGTGGTTAATCCTGTCCTCGATCGCCCTTCTTCTCTCCTCCCTATCCAGTCTTTCTTGTTCTTTCTGTCGAATGAGCTTGATGATACGTCGATAAAGCCTATGTTCATCTAACATTGTTTATAAGCAAGAGTCTCTGTTTGTATATACTTACCAGCATAGCATTGTTCTAATTCTACTTGCTTATTAAATAAATTACAAAGTGCTTCACCGACATCCTGGAGAGCATAATTTAAAATTAAACATCTCCTTCTTTTACATTTATTATTTACTTTAATGCGATATTCCTTATCCTGTTCATATTTTACGGATTCATCATTCACCCAGTCTATAAAGGCCTTGCTTGTCTCTAACTGCTGATATGCCTTTGTTCTTAATGTTGCTAACTCATTTCGTTCTTGAAACAACCAATAGTTGAGAGATTTCGTGTCTTGGTTCTGTAAAGGGTTATTACGAGCCACTTGTGACTGAACTTGGGTTGTTAATTTGCTAATGGAGTATTGCAAGTCTTTGAAATTCATGGCAAAACACACAACAAAAAATATATATTTAAAATGGTAAGCGGCTTTGCTTTTTATTGCTACACTTGTGTTCTTGTATAAGTGACACAGTAGAGATAATTGCTTGTAGAACCATCTCCTATTTTACTTGTTTATCCGTTTCTTTGAGTTACATTGCTTTAATGAAAAGCATTCGACAGCGTTCTCTTCATAATGGACCGTTTATGAAGAGAAAAAGAGGTGTGTGTGGTGTCATGGTTACGCAACCATTAGAGAGTGTCACCATAATTATGCAGCAAGTGCAAGTATGAAGGCGTGTTTAGAGTAAAGAAAAAGCATAGCCGCGACAATCGCCTGAGGCACAAGAAGAAGACGAAAAAGAGTTAAAAGCAGTGATAACAGAAGAAGGCTCAAAGCGTCTCAATGACTTTTGATTGAATAAACGCTCGAGTTTATGATTGTCGGCTGATGATAGTTAAATGACAAGATTCGTCAGACAATATAAGGGCAGGTTCAACCAAGGCTTGTTGACATTGAATATGCAACGTTATTCAATGGATCAACTTGCACGCCTTTCATAGACATTTTCTTTTGGAGACCTTTTTCAATATTTAATGATTTTAACTCCCTCCTTTGTTTCCATTGGTTAAATAACCTAGCACTCTTCTTTTTCTTTTTTCTTTTTTTTTTTTTTTTTTTTTTTTTTTTTTTTTTACTTAAACTCTACATAACACATAGACAGTTTTAGAATGAGTTAGTTTAGCTTTTATAAATGTGAAAATATAGAACTAAATAAACTCTTTCTCTCTCTCTCTCTTTCACCCTTACTTTCCCTTCTTTATAGACAATTTAGCAAACAATATTCAATATAGTCTTCAGCATTATGCTGCAATGACTCAAGCACAATTACTAAATGCTACTCCTTCTCCTCAACAACAACAACAACAACAACCATTGATACAAGGTATCAATTATCCTACACTATCTTTACTTCGAATGACAACACCACCACAATTACACCAGCCGACAATCGCCAGCCCTTCTTCTTCTTCTTCTTCTTCTTCTGGTAAAGAAGACTGTAACGCGCCTATTCGAGTGACTCGACCGCCTAATGCATATCTGTTGTTTAATAAAAAAATGAGAAGAATCCTCAAAGATCAAGATCCAACAATGAACGTAGGTGAAATCAGTAAACAGATTGCAGATCGATGGAAAAAAATGACCCAAGTAATTATTATAATCAATGACTTGCATATAAAACTCTAATTGTATATATAGGAAGAAAAAGATATCTACATAAAGGAAGCTAATCGGCTCAAAGAGGAACAAAGAGCACTTCACCCAAACTCAATGTACATTCGTCGTTCAAGAGCAGAACTGATAGAGGCTGGTAAAATAAATAAAGAAGACGACAACAACAACATATCCGAATCAGATAAGAAGAAGCGGGGAAAGAAAAGAACAAAAAACCCGGGTATACCAAAGCATCCACTATCAGCGTATATGTGGTATCTGACAGAAGTAAGACCAAAGACGATGAAAAAATTTCCGAGTTCAAATGTGGGACAGATCAGCAAATATTGTGCAGAAAAATGGCATAGCATGACGGACGAAGAACGAGCGCCGTGGAAGACAAAGGCTCAAGTAGATAAGGACAGATATGCAAGAGAGATGCAGCTGTACGCTATTCAAAATGATCATGAACTAGGAAGAGGCACTAGGCAAAAATATAGACATGCTATTGTCGCAGCAGCAGCAGCAGCAGCAGCCTCTGCTTCATCTACAGTGTCAACACCATCTACAGCATCTGGGCACACCACAGATTGCTTATTGGACAGTACACTGTTTAATAAAGAATATGACCCATCCTTACTGATATCAGCTCCCACAAGTCCAAGTTCTATTTTAAGAGCAAACACATCAGGTCAGTCACATACAAACAGCCTAATGCATGCACCCGAGGATGAGTTTGTCAATCATTGAACCTTTATTATTATTATTGTTATTATCTTGAAGCAAATAAAACAAAGCTACAACGCATTTTACATTGTCTCTATTTTAGAAACATAAAAGACAAAGAATATATGTGACAACTGCGATAAGGGCGACATCTCTGATGCTTTGCATGATGGATATAAATAGCATTCTGGGTGGCTTTTTATATCTATCACTTGTCGCTATGGGTAATTCAGATGACTGAACCTTGATATAAATGTATTGTTTCATCTGAATGACTTCGACAGTGATGATACTTATGATGGATAGACCAAGAAGACATACATAAAGGATAAAGATGTCTATTTGACTAGGTAGCCAGTGTAGGACGGTAGACGGTTGATCTGACATGGACAAGACGACTAGTCCTGGGTATCTTACTCCTTGAGACATACTAAAGGTTGGCACGGTTATTTCCTTTATAGTCCCGTTATGAATGACTTCACAATAGTCATGATCATCCGCAGAAAATACAAGAGTCGGTCGTACAGTTGCCAAGATAAGGTCCGAAAGCTCCTTGGATACCAAATTCTGATACTGATATCCATAGCCATCCCTAATCGTTGAAGTCGTCTGACGAAGAGGACCACATGACATATCTGGCTGACGGTAGAGCGGAACGTGGCTGAATAAAATCGTCGTCTTGTTATGAGATTGGTATTTTTGTAACATGGACAATGCGTTATTCCTGATTTGCGGGATGGAGGACGAGAGTGACACAGTGTCCAAGATAAGTAAATTATAGTTTGTATGCTGTACGACATAAGAAGCTTGGCCAAAATATTTTTGAAACCTGTCTAATAGCCGAGGATCAACTCCGTCACCAAAGCCAATGTCATGATTACCAACCATAAAATACGGGTTGATATCTCTTCGCTTGAATATCTTGTTGAATCTTTTTAATTCCTTTTGAAAGCTTGTTGTTTTTTTTTTAATAGATTTATTACAAACGCGTGTCTATTGCTTACTATTCATCATCCCATTCTCTGCCATTGTCCATCAAGTCACCCATGATAAAGACTTGATAAGGATGAATTGTGTCCACCAAGTGTTTATAATTACGTCTCATGTATAAATCACTATAGAACTTGGTTATCTGTAACAGAATCCATGGTCGATCATAGGATAGATTATCTGTCATCTGTGGATCTGCTATCAAAAGGATATGTTTATCGGTTTTCTATTTATCTTAGTCATTATCCACAGTAAAAAAAGACGATAACGTACATTCAGTTGTATTGATAAATGATGAGCATGTTTTATGAATATAAAGTGTTCATTATAAATAAATGCAAAGATCCATAAAGCGCGTAAGAGATAAACAATTAGTTTTCTTGCCTTCACCATTGTTTTTATATTTAATAATGCATTCAAATGTAAAGAAAAAAAAAGGAAAAAAGAGAAGAGAATTAAAAGCAAGAAAATAAACCGCATGAAATGCAGGAGACAAATTGATGTAGATTCCCTTGTCTATCTTCAATTTTCCGTGATGTTTGTTGTTGTTGTTGCTGTTGATCAACATCCTTAACCATAGGCACCCTTTGTCTTTCATATACTTCTGGTTGTTTTGGTTGTCCTTTCATCCAATCATAGATTTCATCATCTGTTTCATTAAGATTGACGAGTACTTTTGTAAACAGGTCCCTCAAAAAATCATAATCTGGTGTTTCTTCAAATCCTAGTTTACGAGCATATTGTAGGTATATACTGAACTCCTCTACATGAATGCAACTTGTGAGTCCTATATATTTTTATTCTAGGCCTAAATAAAGACTTGCCTGGAAATCCTGCACATAATTCCAAAACATCTGTCGACTGTTTCTTTTCTCCAATCTTTTCATACTTTTGTTTATTTGTCGCCGCTTTAAGCCCTTGCCAAGGTAAAGATCCTCTCAAGAAATACAGAAAGACATGTCCTAGTGATTCCAAATCATCTCTTCTGGACTGCTCCCTGCCTAAATGTGTATTGATACTCATATATCTTGCTGTGCCCGAAAGACTCTTTCTCTCTCGATAAGGAATATGCTGCTTCGTCTTTGGATCACGGTATTGTTTTGCCATACCAAAATCGATCAAGTAGACCATATTCGTATCTGCCGTTCCTGGTCTTCCAACCAAGAAATTATCAGGCTTTATATCTCGATAAATCAAGTTGTGCTCATGGACGCTTTGAACCCGTGTAATCTAAATACCTTGATAAGCTTCTTTTTTTTTTGTTGCTTTATATTATTTACTTACCATTTGTCTTGCTAACATGGCTACCGTCTTGATACTAAATTTTCTTGAACAACTGTCAAATAAATCTTCTAGACTTGGTCCAAGTAAATCGATCACGAGAATATTATGAAGTCCTTCTTGTCCAAAATAATGAGCAGACGGAATCCCCACTATAGAGGAAGAGAGAGGGGGAGCTATTAGGAAAAGAAGGGGGGAATAAGGAGTACAAACACTATTTATGTACCTGTTCCAGATAATATTTTATAGGTTCTATACTCGTCTCTTAATTGAGGTGCATCTGATTTACGTGGTTCAAATTTGATGGCAACTTGCTGATTATTCAATAGATTAGTTCCTTTTTACAAGGTTATCAAAAATTAAAGATACGCACATAATAAAAAAAAGCTTGCTTCTCTGTGTACCTTGATAAATGATACCAAAACTGCCTTCTCCTAACTTTCTACCAATTTTATAGTGGACACCCACGATATTAGTACCATTGTTTGTATTGGGGCTATGACGTTGAGTTGCCATATTAAAGAATAAATAGAAAAAAAAAAAAAGGGAAAAGGAATAGAGAAAATTTGTGTTATTCAATCACCACAAACGAAAGAAAAAAGAAAGAAAGACAAAAAAAGGGGGTAAAGATAAACAAGTTGCTTATTTTTTGTTCTTTAATCGCTTATAATTCAACCTTGGAAACTTCATATAAATAAGTTCCTAATAATTGAGTTCCTTTAACATAGTTGGATCTGTCCAATTTTTCATTAATGGAGTGTGCACCCTACAAAGTATGAGTATCATATAATGTAGTCATTTATGTATACTTACATCATCTCCACGGCCCATGGGTAACAAAAGGACGTTCTTGTTCAAGGCACTTTGGAAAGATAAAGTGACTGGAATAGAACCACCTTCACGAGTCAAATCAGGCTTGACATTGTAAACAGTTTCGACAGCCTTGGCAGCAGCAACTATATATAATTTATCATTATCATTCCTTTTTTTTTATAATTGAATAGACTTGCCATAATTGGGGTGGTTAGGGCTTGAAAGCCAGTGGTTACCATCATGAGTACAATGAACATTCAAAGTATTCTTGGATCCAAGCTTGGCAAATTCATCTTCAATATATTTGCAGACCAGTTGACTGATCTTCTTGGGCTCCATATCAGGAACAGTACGGATAGAGAATTTACCTGTCACACAGGCAGGAATTACGGTCTTGTCACCAGGATTATAAAAGGCACCTTCGACACCGTGGATGGATAAAGATGGGTTTCTCCATCGGGATTGAAGTGTCTTGGGAATATCTTCATGAATGTTGGTTTTATTACCAACAGCACTTTGGAGTTCTTCGATCTTGAAGCTGATATCCTTATAAATAGCTTGTTCTTCATCTATTTATCCCCCCTTTTATTAATATCTTGTTCAAATCACGCTTTTTTTGCACTTCTTACCTGTCAAAGGACGAACTTGGTCATAGATTCCAGGAATGAGAATTTTACCATGGACATCGACTAATTTGCTCATGATAGCAAAGAGGTCAGTCATAGGTTCATGGACCGTACCACCAAAGACACCAGAGTGGAGGTCAGCACCCTAATAACAGGTTATTACTGTTCTCCCTATACTTTAATAAACTTACAGGACCCTTGATCTTGACGTGGAAGTAAGAGACACCACGGAGACCATAAGTCAAACAGGGCTTGGTTGTTCCGAGCCAGTAATTATCAGAGATACAGACGGCATCGACATCCTTAAAGTATTTGTCGGCTTCCTTATAGATAAGTTCATCCAAACCTTCAGAGCCAGACTCTTCCATGCCTTCGAGACAGAACTTGAGATTGACGGGTAATTCGAGGCCAAGGTTCTTGTGGGCCTCAACTACATTGATCCAACCGAGAACAGGTCCTTTATCGTCAGTGGAACCACGGCCAATCAAACGGTTCTTTTCGTCTTCTACCAATTCAAAAGGATTGGTATTCCAGCCATCCTCAAGAAGAGCCTATACATAAGGTCAGATGATGCTTCTTTTTTGTGTACTTGTGAACTTACAGGTTGAACATCATAGTGACCATAGACAAGAATAGTCTTCTTTGAAGGGTCGTTGCCAACAGTTGCAAGCACAATAGGAGGCAAATCCAAAGAGGTACCGTGCCAGTCTTGTTTGCCAAGATCGCGAGTCTCGACATCAGCACCAAGATTCTTGAGTTCTTGAACCAAGAAATCAGCCATGCGGAAGACGTCAGGACGGTGAGAAGGGTCACCACTTACACTATATATACGCGTGTTTTAGTCGCAAGCCAGCTTTGTTTTCTTTCTCTCTCTTTACCTGGGAATAGCAACGGCTTTACGAAGTCTTTCAACGAAATCGTTTTGGTGCTTTTCAACGTAGTCCAAAAATTTCTCCATTTGTTAAGAAAAGGTAAAAAAGGAAATATTTTTTTTTGCAATGAATTTATATCAAAAAATAAATAAATCAGCTGTAAAGGTGTGACTTTATGCTACATCATGAACCCTCCTTCTCTTTCTCTCTCTCTCTCTCTTTTTCTAGTTTAAATACCACCCTCCTTTCTCTCTTTTATACATCAGCTATAATGCATAATGTGTTGTCATCATAATACATCTATGGTCTCATAACACATATAGGCGGTAGCTGACCTCTTGTCTCCTCTTTAACCGTGCGAACAAACTTGACCGTGCGTCCGGAGTGGTATTTTACGCTCCGACAATGGCCCGGTTGAACGGTTTATGCGAATGTAGCATTTGTCGTTTGTGAAATAAAGGAACGCCTTTTCTTTCATACAAAAAAAGAAAAGCTTTTGCTAATGGAAAAGGCAAATGATTATATTCCTACAACCAGATAAAAGCGTGTCTTTTTCTAAACACATAGTCTGTTTCTTTCTAAAAGTGTGTAATAATTTATTGATATCCAGTACTGCCAAATCCACCAGCACCTCGTTCAGATTCCTCTAATGACTATAAAAATATACAATTTTGTTTTCTTCAATACATCACATAGAAACACATCATTTTAGACTTACATCGACTTCCACGATTTCAGGGGTAGAAATTTTTTCAATGACCAATTGAGCAATACGGTCACCACGTTTGACTAATAAGAATATCGGTTAACATACATATAAGCATAAAAGCAATATACTTGCCTTGGTAGTCTTCTTTGCTGAAGTTGAACAACAAAACACCCACTGGACCTCTGTAATCAGCGTCAATGACACCTGCACCTGTGTCTAAGTGGTGCTTTGATGCCAAGCCAGATCGTGGTGCAACACGACCATAATGACCTTCAGGGATGGCAATACTAATATCAGTAGCAACAATGCTTTTGCCTTGAGCAGGAATGACAGTGTCATGTGCACTAATGGGGAAACCAAGATTAGCGTTTTTGAGCTTGAGAGTGTACCACTTATTACCAGTATAGATCGTAACCAGCAGCATGGGCAGATCCTCTTGTGGGAAGCTTGGCGTATTCTGAAAGACGCTTAACAAGAAGTTTTGAAGAGTGGCTCATCTTTTAAAGTTAATTGAACTAAAAAAAAGGAGAGAAGCTTTTTATGAGCAGTCCGGCTGGTGGACATGGCAGGTTACAAAAAAAGTAATTGTCTGTCACAGAAAAATGAAATTGTTAATGTTAGATGTTATGCAAGAATATGCTATGAAGTTTATGCTTGAATACGAAAATTTTAAAGAAGCAAGGGATTTGGGGTCGTATCATTGCCGAAAATGTTATGGAAGAAGCTATTAAAAAAACGAAAAAATATAACGATTGCATCGGTAAAATATTTATACCCTTTTCCTTAAAAGAAAAAAGAAGGCTAAGAAGTGCCAGAGCACATGAAGTCGAAAAGTGTGACAGATGCTTTCAGTCACGCTTTATTTTCCGTTTATAAATAAAAATATAGACGTGATATGATGTATCTTCCTTCCAGAATACATACATGTATAACATACACAGAAAAAAAACAGAGACAAAAAGCTGAAAATGTCTTTTCTGATCTGTTGTTTGCAGGAACTATCACAACACATCGCGCTTAATAGAGCAATTTTTAACAAAGTACTATTATAAGATTGAACGATAAACAACAAGTGGAAATTTATTTTAAGGGAAACTAGCAGAACTTGCCTCAATTTAAATTGTTTAGCTTGTAACTTCAAAAATACATTGACTTCCTGGGTGGTAGTAGATTAAACTATTACAAAATGATTTGTAAAACCAAGGTTTTGGATTTCGAGGCTCGCTGAACAAAGGGTTATTCATTACACACTTGAAGCAAATAGGGTATTCATTAGCTGAAAATACAGTCCTGCTGATAGCTACATAAGACAATAAAAAGAAGTTTGTTAATAACCGCTTAAATTTTATAGGGACGACTAAAGCACTTAAAATCCCCCATCTAATGCCGCAAAATGCCGTCAGATGCCGTGGATTAAACGGTTCTCTTAAACGGACATCTTAAAACGGACCCTCTTTAGAGCATCTAAGCAAGTATTTGATTCCCTATGCTTATATAGATACTTATCGTAAATGTAGATGATAGAGTAATGCAGCCAATAGAGGGAAAACATATCATTTGTTGAGAAAAAAAGTAGGAAAAAATATTTCCTGTTGAGAGTTCAGATTCATTATTTATTAAATGGCCATAACCTATTTCAAAAAATAGCGACTCATAAGAAAGATCTTTAACCTTTTTTAACATTTAGTGTCGGCTTGAAAAAAAGGAGAGTATTCATGATAAATGAACGGTTTTATTATATCTTCCTCGTTAGGCAAGCTAGAAACCATAGTATTCTAGATAAAAATAATATTTAATTCGTTTACTTTGTTAGATGTACGTTTCTTTTATCAAGTAAAATGCTTCCTTACCTTGAAGCTTTTTAAATATTCTAGAGTTTCCTCCATGTTGGTATAGGTACGTAGTAAGCAAGGTACTATCAAAGTTCAGAGTTTATATAATTGATAAAAGACATAATATATAATTCAATGTTATGATCGTTAAAAAACATTCCAAAAGTTACTATCTGTTCCTGGTCTTTGCATTCCATTATATGGAGGCGCAATTGTCGTTTCATAGTTTCGGCGATCCTTGCTCTGTCGTTGTCTAAGAAGCTGGAATTATCATTGCGTACTCTCACCTCACCGCAGCCAATTTCTTGGTGTGCTCATATTTTTGCTTTTTTTCTATTTCTTTCATTAAAGATTTCTAAGGCAATAGCCATTCGCTTGGTGTTTTTTTGGCCGTCCTTTGATATCGTCAACTACTGCTGGAAAGAACATATTCTGCGGTTGGTCTTTGGGAGCCATTAATTCTGTCTTTACTTTTTGAAGTTGGTATAAAATGGCTAATTTTTGTTGCTCTGTGAATACGTCGCAAGATAAAGATCGTATACTTTCTAATTTATTTTGGATCTTAAACCCAATCTTGGACTCACTACCAACAGCTATATCATCTTGTAACGTACTTTCTTGCTCTACTTGCTTGTATGTTTCATAATTCAACCAACGTCTGTGGACAATATTGAGAGGAGTAATGTCATATTTAGCAAGAAGATGTCGGTGAGGTAGTCTAAAATTTCTCTTCACTTGGCACAAACAGTTATCGCTGTGCTCACAGTTGTTCGAAATCGAGGCGATCATCTCTTGTTTGATGATACCAATTGCGTATTTTGACACCTTTCCTTTGAGATTTCCTAATTTGTATTCATGTTCAGGAGACATGAGGCGAACAGATTGCTTCAATGATTCTTGTTCGCTTTTTAGTTTTCTTAATGAAAGACGTTCCCTGGCCTAATAATCTAATTTTCTTATAACAAGGCCAAGCTTTCCAGAATACGTCTGAATGAAGTGCTTCTGAGACGAATGAGTTAATTCGGCTCGATTTGAAGAACGGTTATTCAAGCGTATGTAATTATTGGCATAAAGCCCAGCTCAATGTTTTTTCTCTTTTAGCATCTTCTCTAAATATTGGATTGCATGCACACCAGCATCTGTACATCTTCCATCTAGGCTAAAACACTCTCCATAATTCTTCAAAGCCTGCTTAAAGTGCTCTTCAGTGTTGGCTGAAAGTGCTATCTCTGCCACTAGGCCTCTAATTTCCAATCTAGCTATATTTTTTGCTTTGACTGTTGAATACAATGCTGTAAGCTTGGATAGGTCATACTTCTGAAAATTTCTAGAAATGTGAATGTAGCATAAAGGCTTACCACTCTCAGGGAATACATCATCTAATGCTGATCTTAAAGCTTTGTCATTATCAGTGACAAAGACGTTAGGTAGCTCCATTTTTCCATTAAAAATCAGTGATCTAAACTGTTGAACAGATCATTTATAATTCACTGCTGACTCATGATCCATCCATGCACCGGCAATATGGAATGATGCCAAAGAATTACGAATCTTCCCATATACATTACTGGTGCCCACAAATTTTAAAAGCACCATACGATGACTGTTCATCTTATAGGTAGCATCGATAACAGTACACTCAGACATATGCTGTGCCTCTTTGATTGCTTCAGTGTGGGCAAAAAAAAAAAAATCATGTTCACTTCATTGGTATCGTTGGTAGAGTACCTAACATGGTAGTTCTTATCTTCAAGCTCCATAATGCAACGTAAGCTGTCGTCTGCACTAGTGCCTTGCTTTACAAATTGATAATATATGTTATATATATCCTTTTTTTGAATT
>JAMYHX010000071.1:0-118458 GCA_025529335.1 Rhizopus sp. PT2906 | reverse complement strand
AAAAAAAAAAAAAAAAAAAAAAAAAAAAAAAAAAAAAAAAAAAAAAAAAAAAAAAAAAAAAAAAAAAAAAAAACGAGAAAAAGAAAAAAAAAGGGGGGCCAAAGGGACAGAATCTTTTTATATTCTATCGTCTATAGTTTTTTTTTATTATCTCCTTCTTTTTTGATGAATTGATCATCAAAAAATAAAGAAACGATTTAAGCTCTGATTGTGTGTATTCTTGTGTATTCTTTTGTGAGTGTGAGCGATATTCTGTTCTTTTTCAAAGTCCTCTCCTCTTTAAGCTAAATCAAGTAGTACAACTATGACCCTGACCTTCCACTATCGATGCGTCAGTCACGATTCTAGATATTAAATAGTAAGATCTATTGTCCCTCTCAAGTTATCTTGACTTGTAAAAATTACTTTACCAATAAATAATTGAGTGTAATAAGCACACAAAAGAGGGGAAAAAAAGATTCATGTCTGTGAGGTAGTTTAGAGAGCCAATGTACATCGTGCGACCAGCATTATAAGGGCATGCATTTTGTATCACACCAAGAGACAAGGCATCACTTGCATTGATCAAATGAGCAGAATGAACCAGTAAAGTTTAAAAGAGAACCTTTTATCTCACAACTACAAACATAAAAAGAGAAAGTAGGTGAAAAGAACGAGAAACAATAAAAAGAGAACAATTGATTTACAGCAGGACTTTAATCGCACTTGTATCTTAAAAGGCAATATTACCGTGTCACAACGACCAAGACAGATAAAATCCTTTATTGATTGACCAGATGAGAAGATCACCATGGAAACTACGGTTTCTACGACCACAATAGCTATAGTTCCTAAACCCATGAGATTTAAAATATTTTAAAGAATATTAAAGACTAAACTTTGATAATGAAACTAGAAAATATCGAATGACATGCAAAAACTCAACTGTGTGAGCTTGTTATGTTTTTAAAAAAAAAAAGCTTATTTCATCACCAAAAAGACCAGAGAGTATCACTTCGATCTCGCCCGTTAAAACAGGAATAAGATGAAGCAGTAAAAGGTATAAATAAAAGTAAGCTTTTAGTGTCGATCTCAGTTTTTTTTTTTTTTTTGAAAAAAAAATGTTGTTAAAAAAGTTATCTATTCGTAAGGTGCTCGACATGATTGGGTTCAAGAAGTGTAGACATAAGTATAAGACGAGGATACCTGATGATGATGATGGCGATAATCACGATAACAGTCATACTGTTACTCCTAGTTCGACTGGCTCGAGCGTTCCCAAACTTATGGCTAATGATGAAAGTATCGATTCACCTTATCGTCCTTATCCTTTAATGCCTACTGGCCTATTAGCTTGGGAGAGAAACGCGATCCGTAATTACTCAAGCTATAGGCATGACTATAGTATTCCGAAGCATCCTGTCATCTTTGAACGTTTTGCAAAGTATGAATGTTTATAATATTTTGTCAATAAAAAAAACGCGCTGATGGCGTCATTACGGAACAATATCATGTTTTAGTTCAATTTGAAAGACGCGCACACAGCTCATTTTCATTATGATCTTCTAGATTTCGATAGACTTTTTTTTATGCAATCATCAGAGTTACACCAAGATCACGGAGTCTATTCTGTTTCTTTGTTTACATGCATTTAATCGATTTATTATAAAACTACAGAAAGTAAGGCTGTAGGTTTTTAGAATGAGGATATGGGTGGAAAGAATATCGTTGATCTTTTCAGTTGCTTGGGCTGTCAATTCTTCGAAGTAGTCCTTGGGAAATCGGGTGTCCTTTTGATGTTTCAGCAAACGATGACCTTGTGATATGTCTTGGATTTATAAGGAAGTAATAAGAAAATGTATGCCAATAGGCCTCATATAATCTCTTTATTACGATCAAGACAAGAGAGAGAGCTCGTTGCAACAAACAGCGAAATTCTATATATAAACAGGATTATTTATGGTCAATAAGAATTGAGCATGTTGCGTTATATATGTTAATAGCACGTATTGTTATCACTCTCTTTGTATTACTCATTTTCGGAGAACAGATTTATAGTAATCTCACTAAGCATTAATAGAGCAATTACGATACCAATGGTACGAAAGCACTTAGCATCAGGGCTACGGTCAGCGCCATAATTAGCGAGGGTGAAAGTCATGTGAAGGTAGCAGGTGTGAGATGCCGTCAGCAGACCAGGAGTTTTGCATTATGTGTATGCGGTGAGTAAATCAAATTTGCCTCAATTAATATATGATTGCGGTATCCAAGATTCACGATACTCCTGAAGAGCTAATCATTGCCACGGACATATTGTAAGTATTCGTAATTGATGTAAATTTTCATATACAAAAAGCCTTGAATGGTGGGCGGCTTAAGATCAAAATGACTGATCCAACAGACGGCAACGGTATGGTATTCATTCAGATGCACGAGGTGACAAAAGCATTGGATGCCTGTGTGTCGATCATCAACTTCAATCCACAGAGGACCCTGGAGAGTTACGGGACACACATTGCAATGCATAATCTTGATGAGTGGTGACAGGGATGCTGTTTTGATATTGTTCTTCGTGTTATTAAATGTCTCGCGATACACATCAACGGCCGTACACTTTCATTATATACCAAAACTGTCTGTACATTCGCTTTGTTCTCAAGAATGGATCCAGCCAAAGCTTTTGCAAAGAAGTACTTGACCTGGGAGTAAAACTTCCAATCCCTGTTGAACAGCGATCATACGTTTTGCTCATCATCAGAGTAAGATGTGCATCGTCGTTTATTCATAATTTATATCGACATCTTCACAAGTCTTTCTGGAGGCTAATTCGTTATAAATTGATTAAGGGAGCTTATTGTTTCAATGGCAAATATATAGTCTTCAATAACAGGTCCTTTTTTATCTTTTTTAAAAGTTGGATACTCGTTTTTGGATCAAGGAACATCACGTTTGGACACGGAATTTTCTTGCACGACATCAAATTCAAAAAGCGCCACTTTCTGGTATCTCCTCACTAAAGGTAACACGGTTACTTGATTTAATGCGAAATATCATTCAATAAAAATCGCCTTTCTTTTCGTTTTAAAAAAAATGATAGTTTTTTTTTTTTCAAGTTGCTCTAATATTTTGAACGACACATTTACCCACTTAGTTTCCATAGTTATTATCTGTAAGTAATTCCGTGCCAATATTACAAAATGACTGTAGTTTTATTATTATTTGGTAATCCCAAGCTTAGCGTTTAATGCTTCAACCTCTTTTATTAGTTTGAACGTTTCCTCTGAATCAAAAAAGGATAGCTTTTCTTTTAACTCAGCTGCTTCTTTTCGAAGTGAATCATTATGCTCTTGTAGTTGTTGTATCTTTGTCTTTAAATCTTCAATATACTTCTTTTTCTTTTTACGACATTCCTTAGCAGCTATCCTATTTCTCCATAACCGTCGCTGTCTTCTTTCTTCCACTGATAGATCCTTTACTGGTCTTGATTCCGTACTAGACTCTGTTGCATCACTTGTACCTTCTTCTTGAGCAGGTTCTATCAGACTGAGTGGTATTGTTGTTAGAATGAACGGGTTTATGAATGAATGAGCGAATAAGGTTAATGAAGAGGTAGGATGATGTGTCTCATTGGTCATTTGAATGAGCATGTCGTCTTGTTTAACATTACTCACTTCATCAGGTCTTGACTTGCTTTGACTCATTGAATAAATAAAAGTAATAATGAGAAGAAGAAAAAAGGGGGGGGAGAAGGCAAAAGAGAGAGAAAAATAAGTCAAGAAATGGTACCTTAGTGATTTATGCGCTGAATTCAAACTTTTTCATTGTTATGTGGGAGATATTATTGATATTTAAAATTCATTTAGTTTTTCGCGTAAAAAGTGAGAGAAAAGATGTTATCCCTTAAAGAAGGGAAAGAAAGGGGAGATAAGATCCCTTTAAGAAATAAGGAGAACACTATCTTTCTCTTTTTTATCTCTTGGTGTTGATTTCTTTCTCTTTACCTCTTTGCCTCTTTCTCTTTCTCCTTGTTCGATTCCATGGTGGATAATCATCACAAGAACATTACTGCTCATGCCATCTATGCTTCACTTTCCTCCAATCCGACAAGTAAAAGTGAAGTGGCATTTACTCATATGCCCTCTAGTTCTACTATCATCACACCCTCTTATGTTACTACTGCTGCTAGCATCACCTCGTCTGTTCATACTATCTCATCAGGATCACCTACGTTAATAGCAGACACGAATGAAGGAGAGACATTGTTGCCACTGATAGGACCATTAGTAGGGGCTATCATTGGCTTAGGGTTATTAACATTCATTACACTCTACTGTATTCAGCAAATGAGTAAACCGAGAACGAAAAAAGAAACGTCATGGTCTAGTTTGAACAGTATCGAACAAGGTCCTCCTCCTCCTGTTTATACGTCAGTGGCAACACCAACACCAGTCAAGGAAAAAAGATTGACAGCTGACACGTTGGTCGATCCATCCTCCTTTTCGATGTCGATGCTTAAGTCACAATATTCACCCCAACTCGCACTTAGTCCCAGTTTAGTTGCAGAAGAGCTACATCATCATCAACAGGAGAAAACGATTCCGCCCGTACCTAATCATCATCATCATCATAATACAATATTATCACCTTCAAATACCCTAATTGATCCATCTGCTTGGATGAATCAAGAGAAAGTGGAAACATATGATCCACAGTTAAAGTTAGATAAAGACAACTAATAAATAATATATAGTAAAAGAGGTTTATTTTTTAATTGATTTTCACTGTGTTCCATATTTGCCATATACAGGTTTTAACTTGAATTAGGCGATCAATAAAACAGTATGCATAGTATGTAAACAACTTGACAAACTGTATTTCTATTAACTATCAGGGTTAATTACCATGAAGTTATTTGATCTATCTCGTCATAGTAATTTACATGGTTTGTGCATAACGGAAACTATCACCAGCGGGATTATGGACCGATTCTAGATTTCCCTTCAGATAAGCATTCGTTACTTCCGTTTGGTCAAGAGTCTTTTTTTTTATTATTATTATTCAATATTGATGCTCTATGCATTAGAAGCATGAATATATGTCAGAAAGAAGTTGATATTATAACTCAAACTTGTTTATTGTTGTCAAAAGATGACAACAATAAGCTACTAGTGATTTCAATATTAAATACATTGGATACATAACGATTTATATACATCTATCTCTGACCAAATTAAGTACGTCTTATTTAATGTCAGTTTACGTCAAATAGTGTTGTCAATCTTTGGAATTATAGTCTTTATGGGCCTTTTAATGTTCAAGTGTAATAAAAAGGTACCCGAGAAATACGATGCTTTAATAGATAAACAAAGATATAAATCAGCTAACTGAAAGTCTGTGAGACCTTTTCTACTTGGAGTAAAAAAAGGACAAGCTGAGGATGATGTCACTGTGTCTATGCGTTCAGGTACTCTATAAATCGTAAGCTCCTTTAGATACTTTTTTTTTTTTTTTTTTACTCTGGTTATCAGTTGCAAAAGTACGAAAGTCTGTTAAAGACAAACATATCTGCTCTTGGCCATTCAAATTTCAACATTTGTGACAAGGGGGAGACATCTTGAACTTGAATGCAAAAGTTTCTTCTCTGTCTCTTTCTTCTTCTCTTTCTTCTTCTCTTATCTTAGTTCTACTTTTGCTTCCACTAATTATAAAGAAATATGAAAGCAAATTGAACAAGCGCAAAGCATTTAAAACTAATCATTGATAAACAAAGAGCAACAAAAAGCGTTTATCTCCTTACAGTGAAACTGATCGCACACATATATTCTCTCTCTTTCAAGCAGCAAAGTTATGCTCCAAGAACAAGACAACATTTCGTTCGAAGCTTAAGGCCACGACCGAAAGAGCTTTTGTTAAAAGTATTCTTATTAAATTACTTACCGCTATCCTAGTTGTTGATCACATAAGCCAATCAGTATATACCGAATTCTCTATTTTCGAATTTACTACACCTGTTGGAACTTCTAGAACATGATGAATAGTTATCATTGCTATTTAAAAGTTGATTTACGATAATTAGTATTCTCTGGTTCTCAAAGTAAGCACAAGTCTATGAAAGTATCAGTCAAAATATCACCCTGGACCAATTCAAAAGTAAAAGTGTATATGACTAGTGTATTCCCTTCACGATCAAGCAATACACAAAACAATGGTCCTAAGCTACATGTGCTCAGCCTATGAAGATAGAACTGCGGAATATATTTCAAATGGCTCCACCTTATTTTTGTTGCCGATAACTTAAAATTGAATCAACGCAAATCTGCCAAAGATAATATCTTACACCACCCGTCTCTTGAAAGAGTGAGTGATTATTATCCATTTTCTTCATAGAATCGTACTATATGAATGATGTATTATATAGATCGTTATGATGAAATCAAGTTTTATAAACATTCCAAGGTGATCTATAAAAAGACATCTCTTTATTAGTCAAAAGCAAAGGGAATTTCATACATTCTATAATAAATCAGATCATAAAGAAAGAAAGGATAAAAAAAACATTGAATGGGCTGATCAATAATTATAATAATAAACAAAAAAAAAGTGAGGTGAGGATTTTAAACCAATCATTTGTTTGAATTCAATAAAAAAGTGGCCTGTTGTTATATCCCTAGTTTAACCTTACATTATAAAGGAACCCTTCACTTCTTCTCTTTAGTCCTTTTCTCTTTAACTGCTTATATATTTATGATGTTACAAGAATTATCTGATTTAGACTTTGACGCTTATTTTGAGGTCGCAAACTCAAATCAGCAAAACAATAATCGTGATATACTTTATCATGAAGACCAACAACAAAATAGACAACAACAGAGTAGGCAAGAAGATCAAAATGAATCTAATAATTCAATGCTGCCTTCAATAAGTTCGCCTACAAACAATAATAACAATAGATACTATTCATCTCCACTACAGCATAACACACAACAACAACAACAACAATCCAACTTTCTATTCAATTGGGGATTACAACAACAACAGCAACAACAGAGACAAACTCATATCTCTCCTTCTAGTTCACCACTGTCCTCCTCAGATGGATACACTTCTCATTCTTTATCACCTCCCATGAGTAGTCCTCCTCTATACTCTATTAACGCCATTAAGGATGAAGCCAATAAAGCCTTGGCGGGCTTCTTTTCAAACAATAAAAAATGTCTGTACACTCTAAACCACGATGTACCTGGTATCAACATACCAACAACACCCATGAACGATATATCTCCTCAGCAAGCCATGTCCACAACTCACACTGAGCTGCCCTCTCCGCCATTAGATGTACCAGTGGCGAACTTTTCATCCATGAATCAATGGTGTCAATTTAAAAGTATGCATACTAAAACATTTTTTATTTTCTTTACTAATTTGTCTTTGTAGGTCCTGTTCATCCGTTGGATGAAGACGAAGATGACAAAGATGATAAGCATTGGCGCAAGACAACCCGACAGGCTACCATACGCACCATCAATGATCCCAATCTGATCCATGCTCCTGGAAAACAGCTCAAGAAGGTGGCCCACAACGCCATCGAACGCAGATACCGAAACAACATCAACGACCGTATCCGTGAGCTCAAGAATGTTGTTCCTGCCCTCTACAAGGCACGCGTCAGTTCAGGGTCTGCTCATCACCATGACAAAGACGACGATAACAGTTCAACCGATTCCGAAACGGAAATTGTTGATGGCGTTGAAGTTGCCAAGAAACTGAACAAGGCTACTATTCTGCGCAAGGCAACCGAGTATATCCAGTTCCTCAAGACATCCAATGAACGTGTGGACAAGGAAAATCTCATCCTTCAACAAATTATCGCTCAGATGCCTGGTGGTCAAGAAGTTCTCTCACGGTTCCTCTATCAGAAGAGTGAATTCGAAAAGGCTGAAAACGAACGTCTGGCTCGTGAGCGTCGTGAGGCTCAGGAACGTGAACGAATCGAACGACAAAAATTGCTCCGTGAACGTGCTGCTCAACGTGCCGCCTTAGCTCAGCTCTTGCCTAAACCGGAAAGAAGACCCTATCGCCGTCGTCAGTCAAAAAAGACATCATCCAAGAAATCTTCCTCTTCCGAAGACGAAACAAGTCCGAATAACAAAGTATTTATGGCTGCCTTCATGTGCCTCGCATTCTTTACTACCGCCCCTTCTTCCAGCCCAATCCCTCATGAACCCCAAGGCGGCTTTACTGATTTTGGCAACACAAGTACCAGTAGCACCTATTACAGGATCTTGTACAACACCACATTTTTGGATATTTGGTAAGCTTATACTTTGTTTTGATCATTACTCCTTTACTTACATCATGTCTTTTTAGGCCAATAGCTCGTTATGTCATCTACGCCTTTGGCTTATTTTATCTTTTGTTACTTCCTCTTGCTCTTCGCTGGCTGCGCCCCCGTCCTGTCAAGAGACCCAAGAAGTGCCTTGACCATTGTCATTATGCAAGTGAAGTGCCTACTGCCTGGAGCCGTCTGTACATCAACCTAGTCCAACTTGTCGGCAAGTCTTCCCCAACAATTATTCTCAAACATCGATACGATCTCCACTCTATCCTACTTACTCTCGTGGATATAACGCGTGACCTCGTCTATCTTTTGGTACCTCAGTTCATGCTCCAGTTTCTTCACAGAAACTCCAAGCCCTCGAGCTGCCCTGAGGAGCTCTCTCGCATCGGAGCCTGGATCCGTTTGAACGAAGTCGAGTGTCTTGGAGGTACGCATTGAATAATGACACCATCCTAATAAATACCCCCTTTGCATTGACTCCATTTGCTTTCTTGTTTCCTTTTTTGTTCTCTATTTTTAGGTAATCCCGATATTTCTCGTCTCAGCATGCTTCACTCCTCTCTTGGTATGCTTGCTCAACTTCACAAAATGAAGCGTGACAAGGACTATGTTACTTACTGTGGTCACAACACCATTGCTCGTGTCCATGCTAGCATTGCCCTCCAGCTCGAACTCTGCCTTCCTCCCTGGATTGCTTCCCACGTTGTCCCCGCCCAGTGGCAAAAGGTCATTGACTGTTTAAACAGTAAAAATGAAGATGAGGTCATCACTCACCAGTTTCTCAAGTCCGAATGTCATACCCAAATCCTCCACATGCTCAACGCTCGTAACGGATTTAACCACGGTGCCTACTTCTTCCCCGAAGATCCCACGCAGTCTGGTAGCGACAATTGCCGCAACGTGTTCTACTCCTTTGTCCTTCCTTATGTTACCTCTCCCTTAGACCTGGTTCTTTATTGGCAACAACTCGCTCGTCTAGAGAACTGCTGGCTCGAATACCTTGATGGTGTCCGCCCCGTCTTTTCTGACAAGCAACTCAACCAGGCTCTTTCTGTATCGGCTACGACGACAGCGCCTGGTCACATGCTTCAGTGGTGGGTCCGTGTCGGTCTTGCCCTTGAATCGCTTGCCAAGGACCAACAAGATAATATGGACATCTTGGTTGAATACACACGGGTGAAGGGAGCAGCCATCAACAGCCACCCATCGTCCAACCTGCTACGAAGACACCAGAGCATGATCTGCCATTTACTCGAAGCCGCCTGCGCTCTCGTCCAAAACACTCGCCTTGAGCGTGTGCCTATGTTACTTGAACAAGCCTCCAAGGATCGCTTTGCGTCATCCGAATGTATTCGCCAGATTGCTTCGACTGATTCGATACCATCCAGCAACTATGAGGCTTCTGTCCTTGTCCTATCTACTTTGGCTGTTCATTTGCGTACCCTGAAGGCTCTTATCATTCATCAAAGCTCAACCTCAAGACGCCAATCGATTTCGGCTCCACCTTCGTTCTCGGCTAGTCAAGCATCTACATATATTGCTCAATTAAGAGATCAAGTGCTTCAAGATTTAGATTCTCCTTATGCCAAGTCCTTGGCTGGAAAGTGTAGAAAGCATATCCAGTCTTATATTTATCAAGCAGACGATACTCTTAGTCTGTAAATCAATCTTATATTTATATATATATATTTACGTCTATTTATTTCCTTCCTTTTTTCCCTCTTATTGTAATATATTCTTTTTACTTTGATTATATGTATTTTTTCTATAAATATCAACCTCTGACAGCTTATTAAATGAAAAGGCGTGTTTGAATTCTTTTTTTTTTTTTTAATCAGACATTGACCGTGTCTGCTCGTGGCAGGAGGATATAGGAGATCGAAATTAGAGTATACCTTTGTTTGTGTTAAAGAGTAATGGCATTTTTATTCATGCAGTAGTATAAACTCGCCATAGGAAAAACTCCCACTCAAAACATAGGATATACATGAACGAATAATCCAGATAAATGAGCAAAGTTTTTATTTGAAGAGAAATGACGAACTGCAAATATCTGACGTCGTCTATAGCTGAGACTTAATAGAGAACTAAGATAGCTGTGAGTTTTGTAAACACTGTGTAGGCTTAATGTCAAAGTATATGCTTTCAATATCTTTTTATGATGTTTATCAATCATTTGTTCATCATCTGGAAAAGCCCTCTGTCACAATTTGTTTACAAAGAGGGAGAAAAAGTTGTCTTTTTTAAAAGGAAAAGTTTAGATCGTCTGATTTCGAAGTTATTGCTACTGCTCATTACTAAAAAACTCAGCACTTTCTATAAATAACATCCACATCCGTCTTTCTTCTTTTTTTCTACTTTATATAATCTATTATCAGTATGAGCGAAGACTACGAAGGAGGACGCCCTAGAGATGACGGTATCATTCGATATGGGTAAGCGAAATATACATCAGTAGGAGCAACATCGTCATGAACCGCGTATGGTTTTTAATAGTGACCATATCTCTCTTAAACACATCCTCACCGGCCGCTTTCTTACATCTAAGAATGAAACATACAACAGCGGCTCATATCAACAAAGGGTATTCACGGCTGACTATGTAAGCGACGAAAGCACCTGGATTGTGCTTCCTCCCGTCGTGACTGAGGAAGAACCTGGCTATGAGGTTGGTTGGGACGATCCTGTTCGTCTCAAACACGTTCCTACACGCGCCAACCTTCATTCACATGAGGTTCCAAGCCCTGCCTCAGGCCAGCAAGAAGTCTCTTGTTTTGGTAATGATGAAAACACTGATGATAACGATGTCTGGAAGGTTCAACAGTTTGACGAGGATGATGAGCAATACGATGATGTAAGCATAGCTTTGTGTGAAAATTGAAACAATTATTCATTTTCTTGTTTTTTGTAGTTTTGGCGCGTAGGTCAGCCTTTTATTTTGCGTCATGAAGCAACAGGCAAGCTACTTCACTCTCATGACGTTGCTCTTGAAGAAGGTGGTAATGAAGTCACAGGATATGAAGGCACGGATGACAATGACAAATGGGTTGTCAGTTTTGATTAATTTTGTATTATATGCGATTAAACAAATAAGCACTATAACAACTCAATTGAGCTCATGATGACTTAAAGAGTGTCATTTCATACCGTTAGCCAGGCATAGGTTGTGTCTTGGCGGACAATACTTTAGAGCCGCTTTTATATTTATTTATAGTATAATTGCTTTCATTTCGGTCGGATCCCTTTTTTCACCGCTTTATCTTTAACAATGAGTCTGTGGACACAAACAGAGAGCCTTTAAATCTTTAATGACGTCGAGTTTTACTAAATACGAAGTATATTTCATTTACATACTGCTTTGATTGGAAATGAAAAAAAAATACTCTCTGTTCAATCAAGACAACCAAATCTGCATTGGATGTCGCACCTCACCCAACGTTGGTTGCCTCCTTTTTGACTCTAGGTGTGGTACTACCTCTTTGAGTCTCGCTTTTTTATTCGTTACTTGTTCCTGTAGAAGATGACGCTTCACACGGATGTGTCTAACCTTGCGACAATGGTCACAGACAGGATCAGTACCTTTGAAGGAGCCATGCGATATCCATTAAAACTGAGAGTTCACCTTCAAAATAACCCGTCGTTCAGAAACTGCTTGACCTGATAGACTTCATCATAGTATCTCAGAGAATTGAGGAGATCTGAAAGAAATGTAGTCTTGCTGGGGATGTAAAGTAACGTAAGATGAACACGAACCAAATTACAGTGAGTCTCATCAACGGAGGGAAATCCCCTAAATAACATATTCTTATATGTAAAGCCTTCCATGATTAAATTACGAAAACCGTCCGCGTCTCCAAGGTGTGTTTCGATTGCATAATAAGCACCATATGGTTTAGCAAAGAGTTTACTGGAGAAAGAAAAGAGAACAGAGCCTGAGGTAAGTGCTTGATAAACAATCGATGAGATCTTCTGGGAGATCAAGTACTGCTTAATGTCGTCTGTTTCGTATAGGACCCGACCGATTAGCCGAGAAGGTAAGACAGCGGCGGTAGGTGAATGCTTAACTAGAATTAGCATTCGGCGTTAGTGGTCACGCTCAGCGTCATTGTTCCATGAGATGGGAATAGGGGTAGCTAGGTTCCTTACAATTGAAGACTTGATTGGTTCGTTCGCTGTGTAATATTACCGTAGATGAAAGAACTGCCCTCGCAAACAGTACTTGCAAACATATTTAGTTGTGAACGGAGTTCAGACTCATAATCATCATGAACAAGTAGAGCAACAAGATGATGGCCAGGATAATGTATATCGGAAGCACGGCTGGTATTAATATGCAGTTGTCGAAGATGAAAGCGTAGTTGGCTTGTAGGGATACAGTGCTGGTCAGGAGCATGAAGGTATCTAAAATCTTGATTTGAAGAAAGGGGACTAACTGTACGAGCAGCGGCAGCTTGGCTTGAAAGGAGTTTTGCGGTATTTGGTCTTGCAACCTTAATTGGCGGAGGGAGCTCAGGATCTGGAAGGGAAGGTCGTTTCTGGGAGGAATGGTGCTGTGCCATTGTATCTCAGATGGACGGGTGACAACAAAGAGATTTGAGGTAAGCAGTGTAGAGGCAGGGTAAACCTGAGATAGGCGCTGGAGGCGCGCTATTTCTGCTTGCATTGCCATAACATAGTTACACTTCTAATTAAAACATAGAAAGTGATAGAAAGCGGAAAGAAAAGTCGCTGTCATGCATTTGACGTATATTCACGACAGAAAGAGCACGATTAGTGAAAAATAATCCAAGCGCCATCAACGATTTAAAGGTGTATTATCAAGGCTTTCTATATAGAAAGAATAATAGTGTCTGCGGCTCAAGAATCGGAGAGAAAGGCATAACCGTCAGAGAAACGACCAGTATGTTGAACAGCATAACTATGCAAGGTATTGATGCATAATAATCAGAAAAATTGAGTCCATCTTATAATCTTAAAGGCTTATAAGCAGTAGTATTGATTAATCGTGTTTTGAATTTCCACAACAATTGGTAGAAGATTAAGAACTAACGATTTTGGCTCATGATGGGCATCAATTGATGCTCTTATTGCATGTTTATCATTCACTTCATTTTCAGCTAGTGTGTCTATCCGAACTCTTTGACACGCTATCCATTTGATTCAAGCATTACGTCATGTTGATTCACCACATGTTTATGAAAAAGGGATAAAAGAATTCTTTGTAAGCAAGCTTTCTTAATTTTCAAATGGTTCGTTGGCTGAACTCAAATGTAAACTTCCGACAAGAGCGCGTAATAGAAAGAGTACATGCCACGCTGCTTTATACTAGTAAAAGCTTTAAGCATATTCTCCCTTTCCAGTTGGTTTATAATAATAATGGCACCATAATCATAGTAGAGAGCTTAGGCAAAACAATACATCTCTTTAATCAATCGGTCTTTTTCATACAAGAATGGCAACCAACCCCAACCAATTATCCAAAGTCCGTACTGTTATCCAAGGTTTTCCCGTTTTCCTTTTCAGTCAACCGTAGAAAAAAGGGATCAAAGGGACAAAAAAAAAATAAATAATTATGAAAATGACTAGGTTTTACAAGGGTAAAAATTGGCTATTATTATTATAAATATTACAGGGACTAAATACATATAGGATATATATACATAAAAAAGGGAGAAAACTGTGTGCTATTAATTACAATTCGTCTTGATGGTCAGGCTTCTTTTCATTTGTTTCGATATCCTTAACACGTTGAGGTGCTTTTGGAATCATGATTTGTTTAGCATCCAAAAAGTAAGCTATACCACACATAACGACCATGGCAGCGGTCATTGCCATCGTAACAATCTTGCCAAGACGGAAAGAGGGAGAGTCTGAAACATCCCAAACTTTGACGTTGATGAAATTAGGAGCCAAGTTACCGATAGAATTGATGATAGCAATAGCAAGAGCACGAGATTCTCTGTCACAAGAATATATTTCATTGGCCCAGGTCATCATAATTGGCGAAATACCATAGACAGGAGGAACCATATAGGCGCAAACGAATAAAAGGGGTACAGGAAGATGACCTCCGTTCACGGCGACGAGAACAATGTACCAGACTAACGTGAAGAGACCTCCAGCCATAATGTGATAAGGACGTTTTCCATACTTGTCTGATAAGAAGCCTTGTGCGATAATAACAACACCCACCCAAATCCAAATAGGAACCATCATATAGTTTGCAAATGAAGCTTCGTAACCCATTGACTTGAGAATAATAGGGAAGTTTTGAAGAATACCCATTCCCATCTGGAAACAGATAAACATGCCTGTGAATAGATAGATAAAGGGTGTAGTAAACAAGTTGCGGAAGGTGGTCCAGTTCAGGCCAGTGACCGTTGAGCTTCTGCCTTGACGCTCGAGACGCTGAATAGCCAATTCACGCATATCACCACGAATAAAAGAAGTGTTGTGAGGGAAATCAGGCAATATGAAGAAACCGATGATGCCAATCACGACTGCAATGAGACCTTCAATAATAAAGAGCCATTTCCAACCACGCATACCGTGCACTCCGTCCAAGTGCTGTGAAATGGCACCAGAAATAAGACCACTGAAGGCACCAGACATTTGAGAGCCAGCAACAAAAACGGCAGTTCTTGTGCCTAATTCTTCCTTGGTATACCATGAGCCTAACAAGAAGACAATACCAGGATAGAAAGCCGCTTCGGCAAAACCAAGACAGATACGAAGACCGTACAGACCTTGATAGTTTTTGACGAGCGCCATGAAACAGACAATAGCTCCCCAAAGGAAGACAACAAAAGGCAGCATGATACTTGGACGGACCTTAGTGATAATATAATTGGCAAGAATTTGTAATCTGGGAGAGAAAAAAATTAATTAGCGGGTATACTCCCATTTTTGCACATTTTCTACTTACACAATATAGCCAATAAAGAACATTGTAAGAGCCCAATTGTATTGATTTTGAACAAGGCCCAAATCTTCTTTTAAACCCGTGGTGTATGCATTGGCTAATAGAATAAAAAAGATCAGCAAGAATAAATATAGAGAAAGAGATGATACTTACGCATATTGTTTCGGTCTAAACCATTGGCAAAGTAGCCAAAAAAGGCCCAAATCATTAAACGATAATCAAGAGTTCTTACTAATTTTCTTTCTACTTCAGCAGCATTTGCAAATGTTTGCATCTCATAGGGTTGACCGTCTTCAAAGCCAGTTTCATTCGTCTCGACAACTTTAGGATCACTCATTTTTAAGAGAAAAACGTAATGAAAAAGAACCCAAAAAACTGGCTCTATTTATTGTGCTTTCTGTAAATGAATAACAGTTTTCCCCACATTTCCCCAGGTTTTTCATCCCAATCATCTTTCTTTTGCGGGAATCTTTAGTTAAATGCTGGCTTTCAATAAGACTTGGTTACCGATATGCCAGCTAGGTTACACGGTATATATAGCACAAGAAGCAGTTTACAGCAATGCAATTGGCAATAGAAGTACTGTATTTTACACGTTATTAAACAGAAAAGGGAAAATCAAGAGAGATAGAGAGAGAAAGACAGCTTCCCTGAGTTGTAAAACGGGTAAACAATCTACAACTGGGAAAATTAAGGTTCAAACTCGTGTAACCATAACAGAAGCGGGTGAGAAATCAGGGTTCACGGATGACACATTTTAATTTACATTTTATTCGTAAACCGGGAGAATGAGAATGAGATATAAAGGACATGCTTAGCATTTAAGTTATCACATTGATACCTTAAACACTTATTCTGAAATAGATCTATAAGTGAAAAAGTAGCTAGAAAAATGAATAAGCTTATAAATAGATTACTAATATCTTACTAAAAGTGCACTTTGGGTTGGGCCAGCAATAATTGGCTCGGAAAAGACGACAAGGGTATACTTCAGAAACTTCAGAAGACTGTAATGGCATACATGGACAGCGGGCGTGCATACATCTGCATCCGACGATTATTCATACATTGTCTTAGAAAAAAATAATGTTTGATACTTGAGTTATAAAGAAAAGAAGAACAATAAGGAAAATATAATGTCTATTCTTAACTAGAAGACTAATGAATAATGAATAACATATTGTTCGTTTTATACTTACTGAGGCGTTAAGGAATGCACTGCCGTTATGGACAGCGCATCAAACCCAGGAGCATCGTTGTTCTTTTGAAGAAAGGAGGGTTTTCATTGTCATGCTTTAATCTGTAAACAGAGACACCATATGTATTTAACGCACTGTTCACATTGCGATTCCACAGTCTAGCACAAGATTTACACTTGAGGACAGAGTGCACTCTTCGCTGTAATCCAGCAATAGAAACCTGTTAAATACTCGCCAACATAAGTAAATTCGGCCCCTTTCCATTAGACTGGTTTGGTATTTAGCGCTAGCTGTACTTAATGTGCCATACTTTTTGCTGTTGTCAAAGAGTCTTTTAACGATTTCTTGAGTTCCTTTTTGCTTGTTGATATACGCTTTAAACTTTGACTTTTGAGACCTATACCATACGCAGCGTTATTAAAATACACACCATGTAAGAGAGCGACATACCACTTATCTTGACAATAGTAGTTATGGATTCTTTGATAGTTTTGTAGACGTGTAGAAGCAGATAATAAAAATGAGGCCAAGTTTGCAGTTTTTAAAGTAGGTAATTCACTAATATACTTAAATTCGTCTAAATGACACTCTTGGTGTTCTTTTCGTCTTCTTGTAGCAAGATTGTAACCACACAAATGATAATACTCTTACAAGCTTGTTGTTTGGACACGTTCATATTCTGTAGAGTCAACTGCAGTAAAGATAGTTGATATACTAGGATCAACATCCCAAATTCCAGCATCGTCAACAATATCAACAAAATCCTTTGGTGTCTTTGGTTCTCTTTTAGGTTCATCTTGGATGGAGACAGTTTTCTTAAATATGAAAGATAAAGCATAACCATCAGTAGTGATCACATCTCTACAATAACAACATTTGTTTAGACCAAAAGAAAAGACATGTAGGTATATGTACGCAAACTTTTTGGAACGTGAAGTCAAACTATCAAGTATCTTGTAGCCTATTTTTGAAAAATCAAAGACATTAAAGTACTATAAAATTAAGTCATTATCATTCTTTTGACCTGGTTTGATCTTGTTGTCACATTGTTTGACAAGCTTCCAGAACGATTGAGCATCAATCTGTATACTCTTGGGATCAATCTTGTACAAGGGAAGTAAAGAAAAGTATCTTGATCCTCGAGGGTCAATGCATTTGAGAGGCATGAAGATCTTGTCTCGAATTTTTGCCTGTACTGTTTTGATAAATGTTTGAACAGCATCGATATCCTTTTATCAATGTTCTTCAGTTTGCTTGTTATTTCTAAAGTCTTGTTGGAATCGATAGTGGTCAATGTGTTTTCCTTTAATGATCTGTACTTGCTTGTATTCAGTTTCTTAACAGAAGGAAGCTCTTGTAACTTTCTGTGGACATAACCACTTGATGCTTTGTCTTGATGTTTCATTTCTTGAATGAACTTCTTTGTTCCATTTCTTTCTGAATAAAGTGTAACCATTCCATGTAGCATTGAGGTTTGGCATACAGATCAGCTTCATTTAGTACATCGGCATTATTAGAAGCATCGTACATTGACCAGAAAGTAAGAAAGTTATTGACAATGGTTTCATATCGTTCAATTCGATCAACAGTGGATGGCCAGTAAGATTTGGGGTTTATCTTTCGTTGAAAGATGTGCTTTGCTAAAGACTTGCGCTATTTGGCTGTTAGTTATCACCACAACAGTAAGGGGAGGTCTTTTCGGACAGGACATTAAGGATATGTCTGATAGTTCGATCTTCATAAGTAGAGCATACGTAATTGCAGACCAGTGTTTCATATTGCTTAGCCATGGATGATACAATGACCATATATCCTTTACTTGCGTACTTGTTCAAGTCAGACTGAGTAAGAGAAGTAGATTCGCAAAAGATCTTGAAGCTCTGCTTGATACTATCAGAAGCATGCTTTCCTTGGCCAGAAAAGGTGGAATATATATTATAGAACAGGTTTTGAGTGACTAAAGGTAGTTCTTCACCATTCTCGAGAAGTTGCAAGAAATAGTAGTTAGCAAAAAAGGAGCCAGCGTATACCAGTTGAGTAATATGGTCAGCTACCTCTTGAATCAAGGTAACAAGCTTGGGATATTTGCAAGTATTAGCCAAAGATGTCTTGATTACAAAAGTTTTCTCGACGGTATCCTTAGGCTTTAGAGGCTTCGTTTTCGCCTTATTCATAGGACACAACTTGCTGGAGGAGCGAGAGTGATCAGTTCCACCACAAGAAGGACATCGTACTTATTTTTGCTCATTTGTTGTCGTCTTGTCCTTTTCTTTTTGCTTTTTAAGTGCTTCAGTCTTATCAACTTTGTCTTGATATTTCTTGGAGGTCTTGATAGGAACAGGAGCAGGTAATACAGTTTGAACACTTGTATCTTTTTTGACTGTAGGCATAGATGTCTTTTCATTGATGACAGCATCTGAGGGACCAGAAGCAGCTACGTCTTCTTTAACAGCTTTCAAAGTAGTACGGATGTTCTTGTCTATTGCAAAACCTGTTATAGAACAGAAGGAACTAATAGATGTTATCTTTTCTAAGTAACGGAGTTTCTTGAAAATCATCATCACTTACTTCAAAAGCTGTATTTTTGAATAAGTTTGTTTGCGTTTGTGCAAACAAAGAAGGGAACCCGCACTCGACGGCTAATGAACCCTTAATAAATGTCATATCGACTATATATCTTACATGTCTTTCCCTTTATTACGCTTTGCCTTTGGAGGCGGAGGGTCATCGTCTTTCTTTCGCTTCATGTTGAAGTAAAGAAAAAAGGGAAAAGGAAAGGTAGCTGCGGAGAGCCTTGCCATGTTAAATTAACAATCGACAACATGTTCTTATTAAGTAATCATGTTTTCTTTAATAGTAAAATGTTTCTCCAATGAAAAGCACTCCACTTTTGACACATTGCATATCTTACTGTGATATCCAAAGTAGTTATCTTTATAAAAGTGATGGGATAAGGATATTAAAATGACATACGATAGTCATGAATCATCATCTAAACATCAGGAGCAGTGATTGAAGAAGTAATAGTAAATAGGGAAAAGAGGAAGCACAAACACCAATATCACCCATATGTTCTATGAAGAAATGACAGTGCGTAATTTGTATACACGTATGCAGCATGTATCTGGCTGATAAGTTGAAAGCCTTGCTCAAAAACACATCCTTGATGAAGATTATCATTTTTACTGTTGCTTTTAAGCTAATAATCATGTTGCAGAAGCTACTTTTGCTATGCGCGATTGTAATATATATTTAACAGATCCTGACTGCTTTCTTCCTTTTTTCTCTTGGGTTATTCAAACATAATATACTAGGGAACTAGGAAATAGTGAGTTCAGGCACATTATACATTTTATATAAATTCTAACATGAAGTAAAGCTTCGTATTATAACCCGCAGCATTTACTAGTGTGATAAGGTGAAACTTATTCTCCAATCATACTCTAAGGCTATGAATCAAGGAACAAACTATCAAGTAACCAATTATATTGAAGTCATGGACAGAAACTAATCAAATTCAGTAATATATTAGTTATTGATATGTCTATTTGTTCGTTAATCTAAGGTTCCAAATAAGACTTAAGAAGCTTGTGGCAGCTACTTTCATTGGCGTATACATATAACATGTCAAGTTTATCAAAAGGATACAAGTAGACGATATACATTTATTCTTTCTGACTCATTCATATCACCTCGTGTAATAGCATTTCACCAATCAATCTGAAAGTCTGCTCAATTGTAGCATTATGTCCTTGTAATATTTACACTTGTAGCAGGCTTTGTTAGATTTGACAACAAAGGTTAGAGGCATTCCTTTCTTCAACAAAACAAGCGTTGACCCGAATCTACCATCCTGGAAATAGGAGGGGAATGAAGAAAAGAGTGGACGGGAGTAAACATGGTAAGAACCAGGCTACCTCCAGCTGGTCACCGGTATTGGCTCGATTTATGATCTATAACACTACATATCAGTTTCTTACTATAACATTCTTTAGAACTAGCTAGGAAATAGCTGGTCTTATTATTGTCCAAAGAAAAAACAAAAAGAAAGTAACCCAAAGACTATTTATAAGGAATATCCTTACAGCTTTTTGGTTATGTGTTATTTATAAAGCGCTGACCACATATACAAGTCTCAAACATATCAAGCTCGCCTTATGTATTACATGTTGTCAAATTGGGTATAATAAAGAAAATATTGACAACAAACCAAAGTGTAATTGTTATTGATTTTAAATTGTGCAAATAATTTCTTTAATAATATATACAGACTTATTTACTGTTCCCATGGTTTTTGTACTGAAGCTGCCCAGGTGTTCTCTTCTCTATTATCACTGTCCCAAGTGTCTTCTTTATTACCCCAAGTAGCCTTTATATTATCTTCTCCCCATGAAGATTCCTTTTTGTTGTTCTTGTCAGAAGTTGCCTCCCAATCTGTCACCGGATTCCATGGCTCATTCTCATGTCTATGTGAGTTCCAACCGACCGGTCTCTGCTTTTTCCTAGTTTTCGCCACAAGTTTTTGGAAAGAGGATGGTCCAGTTTCGGCCAGCTTACCAGCGTCCTTACTAGTCCGCCTGTGAGTAATACTCTGTCTCTTCCGTGATGATGGTTTCAAGTCATTGATAGCGTTCGTCAAATCGTCCATGTGGAACAGACCTTCATCGTTATTCTCGTGGTAACCATAAGACTGCTTTCTGCGACGGGGCTGTTGAGGAGATGCTCGTACAAATTCCTGGTATCGATTTGGATTAGCAGGTCGTCCCTGACCAGTGAGCGCTGGATCCTTTTCGACATTCATGAGCCATTTTTGTTCTGTGTGACCGCCAAATGGTGATCGAACGATATTTGAGTACTTTCCACCAGGTAATGATCCTTGCAAAAATTGTCGAAGGAGTTCATAATTGGGTTCCTCAGCAAACTTGATATTTTGTGCATATTCTATGAATTCAAGAAAGCCTTGAGGCAAACCAGCACAGAGATCGCTCATGAATGTATCCTGTTTGATCTGCTTCATTTTATCCCATCCTGCACGAGAATTTCGTGCCTGAATACCAGCCCACGGTAGGGTACCAAAGACAAGATCCAAAATGAGATAGCCAATACTCTCTATATCGTCACGTCGCGCGTGCGACTTGCCGCGATGTACATTCAGTGAAGCATATCGAGCTGTACCCGTCTTATTTTTGTAATTCTTTTTTGATTCCGGATAGATTTTGTTTGTGACTGGATCTTTATACCAAGTTGTTAATCCAAAGTCAACAATGTGCAGTTTCGGTCGAGGCATATTCCATTTTTGAAAGATCTCATCACAGGTTGGATATCGATATTTGATCAGCGATGTGCCTTGATCGTCAGTGCTTTCGATCATTTCTGGTTCAGGTAATATACATTGTGCAGGAAACAAAAAGTTGTCAGGCTTTACATCTCGATAGACAAGTCCTCTTTTATGTATATGTTCTATTATGGTAACCTAGGGCGGAAATGAGTCAATTGTTTTATATGCTTTAGGACGTTTACCATTTGACAGCCAAAGTCAATGACAACATCCACTGGGAGTTTTGTAGTGACTTCTTTAAGTTGGTTTAAATTAGGACCGAGTAAGTCAATCACAATACAATCAAATTCATCGTGTTGGCCATGCCAGTGGCATTGTGGAATACCCGCTATATATGCAAAACATGAGTGGTGAGAAAATAATAATAACATAAAGACTTACGACCACCAGCAAGTACGTCATAAATGATGCTTTCATGTTTGATTTGAGGGTGACGCATCTTTAATGGTTCTCTTTTAATGGCATATTTTCTTCCTGTATCAATATCCTCAGCTATGAAGAAGAGTTGGTAAAGAAAAAACAAGGAATCGTTGATGGTTACCTTCGAATACTTCACCAAAGGAACCTTCACCTATCCGTCCAAGTACAAGCCATTGTTCGGCAACAATAACGTCTTTACTTCCAATACTCAAGTCAGTACGAATGCTATCAAATGAAGCGCATTCCACACCCAATGCAATATTATCTGTGATGGACGGTTTTCTATTTATAGGTTGAGAATGTGTGTTTTTTCTCTGAATAAATTGCTGCCTATACGGACTATTTGACATCAGTAAACAGAGAAAAAGAGAGAGAGAGAGAAAATGGGGAACAATAAGAGAGGATCAATGCTGTAAACTCATGAACTAGTTTACAGAAACAAGTTGTTTATTTTAATTGAAGGGCAAATTTTTACCAATCGGGGTTTGTTAATCATATAAATTCAATTGTTATGCATTTTAGTTCACTTTGTCTACAGAGCCCACATAGCTGATATTCTTTAAGGATTCAATGATTGCAGCATCCGGAAAGGGTAGAGAAGCAATAAGGAATTCAGAGTCATAGTCACCCATTACCTTCCCACCTGCGCTCATAACGGTCGATTTTACGATTTTGGCTTGGTCTTCGCTAATAGAGCTACTGAATCGTATGATATAAGTTGTAAAATCTACGTGTTTGCTTAATTTACATTCTATTATATATGTGTCTATCTTTCTTAATTACCTTCAGCTAAAGTGTAAACAATAGTCAAGAATAGAAACAATAGGACGATCAATCTCATAAAGGTAACAATGCAAAGAAAAAATTATATATTATCTTTTTCTGCTTTTATTGCTTTTAAATATACGTAAATGCATGTGGTTTTATTTATTTATTTTACTCTGGTTCATAAACTATATTTTCAATATAAAGGGAGGCAAGAGAGAAAGGGGAGGATTAGACCCCTGAGGGATTAGATGACATACGTATGAGGGTTCAATGTTTACCCATGTCAAGTACCCTATTATTATGACGGGTGATCATGACTTTCATGCCCGTACAACATTATGCATTTATTAAATCAGTAACTTATGCGCATCATGTCTAACTTGACTGAATATACTCATTGAAGCAATGACACATGCTTTAAATAAGGAAAAGGGTATATTGATCCTTATTTTAAAAATAGGAGAATCAGTAGAGAGAGAGAGAGAGAGAGACTATCAAGTATTCCAAGACCTTGTCTTCTTTTAATTATAGACAGTGAAGACAATAATAGATACTTTCACCCTTGCTTCTAAATAAAATAGTAAGTCCCTTTATTATCTCCCTCAGTTAAATTGTTTAGAAATCTCTCTTTTTCTTTCCCTTCTTCTCTTTTACACATCGATTTTCAGTCATTCTTTTTTAAATGCTTCATATTCAAGATTCATTCTCTCATACATCCAGCTTATTGATGTCACCTCCCATTGCAGTAGTGGTGCAGCCGCAGCCTAGTACGTCTTCTAGGACCAACAAGGTGCTTGAACAATTAAGTAGCAAGTATGAAGCTATTCAAAATGAGATCAGTACTACCAAGGCACAGGTAAAAAAAGAAAAGAAAGAAGACAGAAGAATAGCTTAATCTAAATGTCTCTTTTTCATCTTTTTTTTTATGGGTAGTTGGAAACCCTTCGTCAGGCTAAATTACAAAATGAAAAGGATACGCAATATTACCTAAGTTCAAACAAGGTTTATCGGGATCGCATAAAGGAAATTATGCAGGCACTCGAGTCAAAACAAAAACTATTGGACGAAACCAAAAAGGTCTCTAGTCAACTCGAACTCAAGGTAAAGCAATTAAAAGATGAAGCCTTAGCGTCTCGTCGTCAACTAGAAGACTTGAGAAAGCGAGAACAAGTGTTGGAACATGATCGAGATGTTGCCGTCAAGGAAAAGAATCAATTGAAGCATAAACATCATCTCCTGGAAGATTCTGTTGAACAACTCCATGATAGATGTCAAAGGGAAATGGCACTTCTCGAAAAGGATCACTCTCTGCTTGTGGAGCAAGCAAAATACATTACAGAAAGGAATGAACTCATGATGGAACTAATTAATATCAAACTAAAGCAACGCCGTCAACATACAGACAATATTGCATTAATGAAAAAGCAGCTACAGGCTAATACAGAAATGTTTGTTGGATATGTTAATTCACTTTTGGATGTGTTGAAGAGTGAAATAGAAAAATCGGCTACTCAAACAAGGGATTGTACAAGTGCATCCATACAATGCCGAGGTGAAGTGAATGGTTTACTCTCAAGAATAAAGACAATTGCAGCAGAAATTACAGCTTCTGAAAAATAATACCTCCTTCTAACCCCTTTCGTCCTCCTTTCCTCTAGAAAAAGGAGGACATAAAGGAAAATAATCTTTATACCACCTTCAGTAATATATAGTATAATATACGCCTTAATAAAGAAGAACCATCCAAAAAAAATTTGTTATCTGATTAAAACTAAGATGTAAAATTTTTTTCCGACCATGCTTGTGTGATACATAAAGGGGGCCATAGTTTAATCTGATCTTCAATAACATTGCTTTTCTCTCTCTCTCTTTTTTTTTATTTATTTATTCTTTAAACATGGATAATGGGAGCACAGACTTGTCATGGTGGAATGTAGCTGAAGCTTCTGTATTTGTGTTTATAGCAGGTAGCAAATAAAAAAAGGACCCCTATGTTGTATGTTACTGATTATCTTTAAGCTTTGATCAGTTTAATATTTGGAATAAAACTTGAATTTTCACTCATCCTGTCTGGTATACGATGTGTCATTCAGTTATCATTGATGGTAAATACAACATTAGATGATGAATCAGAGGAATAATAACACAAGGTTATAGGGTCTAATACTAGATGATGTATTAAGGACTAAGCACATGAGCGTTATCATCATCATGTCCAGTAAGTATGAGTCTGCGTGTGACTTTCTAAAGATCACTAAATCGTCCCTTATGACGTCCTTATATAGCCGTATTGGTCCTACTTGCATCCTATGAAACTGTATTCAATAGAACAAAGAAATCATTTAAACGAATGGTAAGATGCATTTCACACATGAAAATGATATATATATATATATATATTGAATCCGTCTTATATAGTTCCCTATCATGTTCATCATATTGCTTACCAGTAATCTGTTTATAACTTACGTGGGTACTGCTGTTGTGTTACAAGCGGAGCCATTTTGGGACCCGCCCACATTTATACCTGTCATTGGAATGCTTTTGGGTAACTCGATGACAAGTGTCGCAATGGCTACAGAACGATGCTTGGATGATTTCAGGTAAATGGTAAGAGTTATATGTTAATCTTTTAGTCTAATCTATCTGCAGAATCCACGCACCCGCGCTTGAAACAAGATTAGCCTATGGTGCTAGCAGGTTTGAAGCCTCTCTGCCGCTGGCGGTAGAAGCTATCAGGGTTGCCTTGATTCCTGTTATCACACAGTTGAGCGTTATGGGCATGATCAACATTCCGGGTATGATGACAGGTCAAATTATGGCAGGAGCACCTATGATGCAGGCCGTCATTTACCAGCAGAGTATCATGTTTATGGTTGCGGCTAGTAGTACGTTAGGAGTCATCATGGCTGTCACAGTACGTCAATCGCTTTTATTATACACGCGTGTACTTATTTTTAAATTTAGGCTTGTATGTCTATTTTAATCGATAAGGATCAAACAATGCGATACGATAGAATCTATGAAAACAAGTCTAGACTATTCAATCTTAAACACTGGAAAGAAAAGTTGACACTCTTGAGTCTCTATTGTCAAAAGATGAGTCCGAGAAAGACTTCTGGTGATCTTGTATCATAAACATCATACTTACATTATTATTTATTTACTGTATTATTCCTGTTGATTACATTGTCCCAGAATCATTGTAAATCCACAAGCATACCACCCCTCACTATTTAAAAAGGAAATTTTACCGCATAACTTTCAAGCTTTAATGATAAATTCTTTCCGCATATCCGAATCTGCGCAAAGGGTATTAATATTGCTTTGGAATAAAATAGCGACATATTCGATTTTAACAAGTTTTAATACGAACAATCTATCGATATATTTATTTAAAGCGTGGGGTTTATCACATAAAAGAAACACTTGAATGTTCTCTTGTCCTCCCTTTTCTGTTACTCCTTTTTGATGGACTGTTTGAATTGCACCGTATGGATTGCCAAAAGAGAACTGAGCCATATTTGGATATGCTGAATGCAGCAAGGACATTAAAAACATATGTTTCAGGAAAAGGAAGGTGCGGCTATAGCATGGTTTGTTGAGTATACGTATATATTATTTTAAGGTTATTGTGGAGTATATATATACTCTTGACAGGCAAAGAAGCTATAAATGAACTCAGGTGACATCAGCAATAATAAATCAATTTAAGCTGGATGGTCAATAAGATCACATATCACTCGAGAGGAAAAAAAAGGGGGGTAGACCACGTTCTAACTCTATTTCTCATGAGGATACGCAACATCCAAAACATTCATTGATATACCGATTATTAGAAGTACAAAGAGCAATTGACTGTAGGTCGAAATCATATAGTACGATATGAGTGGACAAAGCCTATGTGGGCAACAGAAACTATGACAGAAAACATTCCACAGAAAAAAAAAAAAGAGAGAGCATGTGTACGTGAAAAAGGTATTTCAAAAGCGTCTCCTTTAAGTAAAATAAAGAATCCAGCCACTCGCTCTAAATATTTTCTTTTTAAAAAGAAAAGGGTTCTTGGTTTTCTTGTCTTTGATATCGCTTTTTTTTCATTTTGATCTTTACAAAAGAGGATGCTTGTAAAGAAACTATTTATTTATGTACCATTTATCACGTCCTTGATTCAAGTCGGTCAGTGTCAGCGAACAGCCCAGCGTAACCGTGACAACCGATGGCCTGTTGTTTATACCAATGATCAGATGAAAGCTATAACATATGATCCTGCTCAACCTGTAGACATTTACCTAGACCTGATTAAAGACGGCATATTCATGGCTCCAAACGAAACATCCTTACTTCCTTCTTCAGATGTTGTTTATACCTATGACGAGACTTCACCCATTGCTAAGGAGCTCATGTTCGTGTCTGCCCTTTGTAAGACAACAAACTGTAGAGAAAGTCTTGACGTATGGGATTGTCCCACATGTTCTGAAGTATTACCTGATGCTGTCGTTGTTCGAACGTTTAAAACGTTTCCTAATGATATCACCGGTCAAATACTGAGATCGGATAAGTATGTGTTAAATTGATCAATGCGTTAAACTTATTGTTATATGCACATAGTATGACAACGTTTTTTATTCAAGTCAGGGGAGCCAATAGCAATAGTAACAGAATTCTTGTAACATATCTTTTAACCCCCCCCTTAAAATGCATAAAACATTAACTCTCTAATTTAGTGGAGCAAACAAGATTTGGTTGATCATCCATTCATCCCTGGCATTCGAGTACAAGAAGGTAAAATAATAGGCTCACATATGAGGATTATGACTAAAGAAATAAATTATATCTAGGTTACTTGGAATCTGCGTTAGATATCCGAGAAATCATTCGCAATACTATGAAGGATCAATTGACAATATATCCAAACTATAAAGTAGCAGTAGTTGGGTAAGTATTTTTTTTTTATAAATAAAAAGAAAGAGAAAGAGCAAATAATAACAACCTCTACTAGACATTCTTTTGGCGCCGGCGTCTGTTCATTAGTCGCTACACATCTTCAATATGATTTCCCTCAGTTGAACCGTAATAACTTTAAGACCTATTTATTAGGTAAGAAGACATATAATTATTCAAGAACGATTCTAAAAGACATCCCCTAGCCAAACCTCGTGTAGGTGATTACAACTATGCGAAATATATCGCAGACAAGGATATAGAGGTCGTCCGTCTTGTGAATGCTTTAGATGGCAAGTATATATATATGATCGTAAGCCAACAAGATATGTACTGACAGTTTTTTTTTGGTTGAAAATAGAAATGCCTCATAAGCCATCAATTCTCGATGGATACGTTGTAAGTTGAGATAAACATTAAATGGTTGTTGTACTGAACACACACCTCTTGTTAGCATGAAGGAGATGAATACTGGTTAAAGTATTATAATAACGGAGAATTGTTGCTGAGTAAGTTAAAGAGCACATCACCCAGTAACGATTGCTCACATGATCTCTATAGAAGTATGCCCTGGACCGTTCGAAACAAGAAACTGCTCCAACTCATCGCCCTATTTCTCTGCCTTTGAGCACTCTGAGTAAGATCGTATGCTAAAATTGACTTTGATTACTAATACATTCGTACTATAGGGCCTTTGGTATACAAGAGGCATGTTTCCCTGATGATGCTCTACATCTCAACTTTACTGCATTAATTGAAAAGCTTTCGAATGAAACAAGACCACAAATCAGCAACAGCAACAACTAACTTATATCCCCTTTATATTTATTATTTAATGTCCTTTCTGTTGAGCTTTAATAAACGTTTCAGTTAGTCTCGATGGCTCTCCCTTTTGTTGAACTTGTGGTTGACTCGCTTCATTTGCCATTTCTTGGTCTACAAGAAGAATTAATATATAATAAAAGTATAATATCCATAGATCAACTTACTCATCTCCTGCATCTGCTTCATCATCTTGGGCATAAACAATAACATCAAGCCACTCATACCCATCATAAGGAACATCTTGTTGGCAAATAGATCCTTCAAGTTAAAACCTTGTTTTTGCTACATTATACATTAATAACAAGGATAATACCCCCAAACAAACATTACCATAAAGTAATCTGCCTCTGCTTTAGCTTGGATCTCTAATGGATAACCAACTCTCTGTCCAAAACTATTCCAATCACGTCCCAAGCCAGTATAGGCTGCCCATATGTGTCCTTCATCATTGATATCTACGCGCATCTATAGGTGTGTATTAATACACATTGTGATATTTGTGTATGTACCTTTGGAAATATGTATTTTATACTGTGAATTTCTAGCATATATGATCCAGGTTGGACGTCATAACTACAAGAATTAGCTGAGACATCTAATAGGACAAGATAGGATAAAAAGTATGCTTACAATACAAAGCGTCCGTCTGATTGAATACGAGTTGTTTTATAAGCACCATTAAGTGCAACACGGGCCGTTGTATAATCAACCTTTGATAAATCTAGTTTGAAAATGAGTTGATTTGAACAAAAAGATAAAGCATATATATATATAATAATGTACCATTGATGACAGCATTTGGAATGACCTTTCCTTCAAGACGAACGGCTGATGTAAGAGTCGCAAGTAAGCTTGTTGTACAAGTAGTGAGTTAATGCGCCACATATGTAGCGTGTTTTTCTAAAATATGCACCTTGCAAACAAGAAATATAGTACTCTCATTTCAGTAATACAGCAAAAAATGGACTTTGTTGGCTTTACTGTTTTAAATGACTTTTGCTTGCAGCGTATCAGAATTGTATCCCCGACAGTTGCCATTAATATAATGTACTCCTTTTTTAAACCTGTCTTTTTTATATCTTTTCTTTTTTATATCTCTTCTTTTTTATATCCTTTCTTTTTTATATCCTTTCTTTTTTATATCCTTTCTTTATTCTATTTTTATATAAAAGATATGGTTACGAAACACAAGGCCGCCTGGGCTGTTGTGATTACTAACTCAAACGATTACATTAAAGGTGTTGTTACAATGAAGTATGCTTTACATAAAGTTCATAATAGCCGATATCCTCTCTTAATTCTATATACATCACATGTGAAGCCTGAAATCGTGGAGATGCTCAAGAACATCGGGTGCCTTGTGAAGAACATCGATGCCATATATCCATCTGGGAAAGTAGATTACCGATTTGAGCAGTTCTCGGAGGTGTGGACAAAATTGGCAGTATGGAACCAAACTGAGTACGACCGTCTGGTGTTACTTGATGCGGACATGCTACCAGTGAAGAACATGGACGAACTGATGAGCTTAGAATTGCCTCAGGGCTGGGTTGCTGCGTCTTACGCCTGTACATGTAATCCACTAAAGATCAAGCAGTATCCTCCTCACTGGATACCTGAAAACTGCGCATACACAGGATGTCAAAGTATTCAGCCATCTCCAATTAGTGACCGAGCCGATTATTTTAATAGTGGGCTTATCGTACTTTCGCCAAACAAAGATAAATACGATAACATGATTAATTATCTAAACAGTATGGAAGATCTTACGGTTTACCCATTTGCAGACCAAGACTTTCTGAATGAAATATTTAAAAATAAGTGGAAGCCAATATCATACGTTTATAATGCATTGAAGACGCTGCAATGGGCTCATAAGCCTATATGGGATATGAACCAAGTGAAAAATATTCATTTCATCATGGCTAAACCTTGGGATCTTGACATCAATCAGTTATCCGATCTGGAAAACACCTATAGGGCGCTGTATACACTTTGGTGGAACTATTACTCAGAGGCTCGTATCAGCATAGGTATCTCAAAGAGCCTGGATAGACTGTTGGCTTGATGATTATGATTTTTGTAGTTGTTAATACATAAAACAATAAAACCCTATAATCGGATGTATACCTTTACTGTAACTTCAACCGGCGATTACAAATCAACCGACGTGTAAACTGCTTTAAACCTTATTTAACTTAAACTTCTTACTTTTTGTTATAAAAAAGGATATCTTGTACTTCATAGTGAGATTATTGTTTATCCTCACAAAATAGCTTTCAGGCACACTACTTATTAGATATTGCTTAAACATAGTGATTGAAGATGCTTAGCAGAAAGTTAAAATGAATTTAGCTATTTGACTTGCGTCATATTAACTAGACTAAAAAGACTAAAAAGACTAAAAAGACTAAAAAACAAAGCAGCAGCAAGAAGTTGTGTTACACGCCAATTCGTCCAAGTCTACCTAATAGCAAAAGAATCCATACAGTGCGAAAGCTACTGTCAGCATTAGTTAAATGATTCCGGTTGAAAGTTGAGATCAATCGTGATATCTGCAGAAAGCATTTGTTTTCCTATAGAAAGCGACCATGGACTACTGGAGACACCTTTTCACATTGGGTGGATTTATCAGTACTATTGAACGTTCCGCTGTTCACTCAATCTTTTCTGTATGACTAAAGAGACAGAAATACCGTTGGACTGTTCGGGGGAAAGGGTTTGCTTAATAACATAGCTACCAATAGTTCTTTTATTTCGCATTTGTTGTTCTTTAGGTAATATAGATCTGAGCACCACTTTTAAACACTATATATATCCCTACTTCTCTTGAATTTGATATTGTCCACATAAAGCGATATCTTTCATTCTCTACAACTCTCCTTACGGAGAACGCGGGCTCTATTTTTTGATCCAATGCAAGTTCCCGATAAACTGCCAGTCACACACACACACACACTCTCTCTCTCTCTCTCTTTCTCCTTCACTTTGTCAAGTAGCAGCAGCTTATTGTCCAAAAATATCCATTTCACTCTTAAAATGATTAGTACAGTTCCCAACATTCCTGGCGAGTTTGTCAAGGACAATGCACATCTTAAGGAAAAAGTGGCTGCACTTTTAAAATTAGAAAGCTACAAGTTAATATTCTACATTTAGTTCCTTTATAATCCTCTTTGACACAGTTTCTTTCTTTCTTTTATATATAGATTTCCAGGTGCACAGCCTGTTAGCTTTGGTGCTGAACATTTGACGGAAATTGAGCAAGAAGAGTAATAATAAAGGGAAACTTACTTCCGATGCGCTTTGTCTAATTCCTTGATTTAGTTACTTTGTTGCTGAAAAGTCAGATGGTGTACGTTGTCTTGCTCTATTAACTGTTAACGAAAGAAAGGAACCAGAAGTGTACCTTGTAACGTATATTGGATATATTAACTTGTATTCAAGATGACTGAAAAAAAGTTTGATAGTTTGATAGAAAGAATAACTTTTATGTTGTTCGCAACTTTCGCTTTCCTATTCCTGGAGATCCAAGCTTTAGAAAGTGTCTAAACAACACAATCATTGATGGTGAATTCGTACTGGACAAAGAACCCGATGGACGAGTAAGATAGAGGTTTACTTCAAAGTATGGTTAATAACATTCTCTAGATGCAACTACGATTTTTGTTATTTGACTGTCTCTGCATAGAATCAAAGGTACTCGTCTCACGCGGATTGATGAGCAGGCTTGGCGTAAGTGTGAAGAATAACAAGGTTTATATAGACTGACTTTTTCCATTAGTATTTAAAGTCGGATATCATCAAACCGCATCAAGAAATGATAAAGAAGAATCCACATATGCTAAAATATCAACCATTTTTGTAAGTAGACGAAGCAATAAGATTAGATCTCCTCCTTTGTTGATATAGTATTGAATCGTTAGAGTGGAATTCAAGGAACAACAGTTCACTTATCATTTAGATGTTGTGTTTAATGAAATTATACCCAAACTTAAGCATGGAAACGATGGTTTAATATTTACTGCAGTGAATGCTCCTTACATGATGGGAACATGTAAAAAAATGTAAGTAAGTCATGCCACCAAAACACTGTCTCTAATACCTTGCTTAGGTTAAAGTGGAAGCCATTAAACGAAAACTCTGTAGACTTTAAGGCTTCACTCATATTCCCTGGATCGTCATTACCAGGAGTAAAAGATTACACTGCAAAGCCGAGGATTAACTTGCTTGTATGGCAAGGTGATAGAGAATACAAAGTTTTTGACCAATTGGGCATCACAGAAGAAGAATGGAAGAAGCAATTTGGAAAAAATCCAAAATATATGGATGGAAAGATCATTGAGTGTAACTATGATCCAGAAGTCCAGCAGAGACTCGGTTTGCCATCTCCATGGCGGTTTATGAGATATAGAGACGACAAATTAGATGGTAACTTCCAATCTGTCGTGGATAACGTATTAAATAGTATAAGAGATGCTGTATCTAAAGAGCAGGTAAGACTCATTGTCTTTATGCGTGACACGTTGACTAATAATTTTCATCTAGCTAATAGAACATATGCCAACTATTAAAAGGGCTTGGACTAAACGCAAAGAGCAGTCCGGAGAATCCCAGGCAGATGGGAGACAGGCCAAGAAGCCGAGACAAGAATAATGAGCATTTATACAATTTTGTACATACAATCAAATAAAACGAATGCATAGAATAAGAAAAAGATGTTCTTTTTATTTAATAATCATCGCCCTTAGAAACAATCTATTAAAAGAGAAAGAGGATTTAGTTTATGTTGTATGATTATTATTTTGGTACCACTTACTTCTTTACAAGTGGGTCTAAGCAAAATGGTATGCTCCAATTGAGCAGTATAAGAGCCCTTTGTGTCAACAAGTGGAGGATAAGCAGTGACAACGCCTGCATCAACCAAGTTTCTTAATCCCATCAAGTACTTTTCTTCACCTATACGGTCAAGATATCTTCTACAGAAGGGCAAAGTACCAAAGTTTTTGGTAATCGTGTTCAACAAAGACTTGGCCCTAGCTAGACGTAAAGGAACAAAACCTGATTCTGTTGATTTAGCATAATGCGAGCATTCACCATCTTCAATGACATAACCACGACCGGTCTAAGAAGGAAGATTAGTATATATCGGTGTCTTCTTTATATAACTTACAGAACAGAAAGTTTCGATAGCAAGCTGCTCTCCTTCTTCCAATTTCGTTTCATCACCAGAGTCTCGGACGATAGGTACTGATTTGCCTGCGTGAATCTTGTAGGGCTCAATGGTGTGACCATTCAGGTTGCGAATAGGCTTAATATCATAAGTCTTTCCATCCAATTCAATTTCATATGAATCATAGACTTCATGTACTGCAGCACCAATATCACACAGTCTAACATCTATACCTGCTTCTTTAATACCAGCATATGTGGCTTCCCTGGCTGCTTCGACGAGTTTATCAAATTTAGGATTAAAGTTTACAGTGAAGGCTGAGTCGATAATTCTTCCCTTAACATGTACACCAAAATCAACCTTCATCACATCGTCATAGCTCAAGACTGTCTTGTCTCCTGCATTGGGCGTAAAATGTGCAGCACAGTGATTCAATGACAGGCCGGTGGGGAAACCGATACCAGCTTCAAGGCCATTTTCTTCAACAAGTGCTCGAGTTCCATTTTCGATTAGTTCAGCGATTTCGGTCAATGTCATGCCAGGCTTGATCATCTTTCTAGCATATGCACGCACCTGGTTATCCCACAGTTAGCCAAGGAATTTGCATGATATATCTATATATGCTCCTTATAAAAAAGGAGAAACACATACCTGACGATGAACTTCAGCAGCTTTACGCAAATCATTGTAATCTTCTTCCTTTAGTCTTTCTTCGGCACGCTTTTCTTCGCTTGTAGTTCTCCAGAGATTACTAGGGATATAGCTTTAGCTCACTTGCCAGATATGTATATAAACTAATAACTGTACTCATTCACATAATCATGACATTCGCCTACAGGATATACTTTATTGGTGTATATTTTAGACACTGGCACAGTTGGAGGTTCAGTTTGTGTCTTGGGTCCCTTCTTCTTCTTCTTGTTCTTCTTTTTCTTCTTGGCTGCTGTTTCTGATCCTGCGCCGGTGTCTTCAGTCGCTTGATCGTTGTTTTCTTCGGCACTTTCAATTTGAGTTTCTTCCAATTTCTCTGCTACTTGATTAACTTCTTCGGCTGTTACCATATTTGTGTGTGTATGTGGATTGAAAAAAGAAGAGAGTTGGTTTAGTCTAAAATAAGAGCTCCTGTCGTCGGCTGGTAAAAATTTTTTGTTTTCGTTTTTGTTTTAGAACTGAGTTTTAAAAGTGTTTGCTTTATGAAGAAGGCCAGTTGATAGACTAAGCTTAACTTTTATTTATATTGCTTAAGCCTACCATTTGAATGGGTGCTTTCAATATAAACTTATATAACAATTGGTGTGTTTAGTGAGATAAATCATTGTATAGTAGAGCATGCATTCATTTTATATCCCTGTTATGTCGTTATAACATTGACAATATTTGTATTCTCCTATAAAAACCTCATTCAAAGCTTATTTTAATATCCAGTTGTTTTCTTTTTACTTTGCTTGATGTCGACTTAATTGAATACAGCGGAAGCCTTTGGTTCTTCTGACACAGACGGCCTCATCAAAATCAGATATGCTTGGCCCACTGTCGATGCTAAAGATGTTAAGTAATTCAAACATTTGTATCATATGAAAAAGGAAAGCATGAAGAGCTTTATTATCTTCGACGAATGTTGGGTGTACGCCCTAAACATGACATTAGTTACTTCTCATTTTGTTTTGTTTTTGCTTTTAAGAGAAAATAAAAAAAGAGAGAAAACAGATTATCGATGTTAAAGAAAGTAATTTGGCTATTCAGAAGTTGTATTCAGCCAAATCCATTCTAGGATTCAAGATGAATATCACTCTGGATACGTCAATATCAAAGGTGATGGCTTTTGTGGCTATCGTTGCTTAGTACGTTCTGTGCACGGTGATGAAGAAAGATTCTGGGATGTAAAGATGAAGATGCGTGACGTCTTGCTCCAAAACATCAAATTCTCCAAAGACACCTTTTCAAACTACATTTCAAATAATGATCTGAAAAGGTAGTGTATGTTACGCTATAGAAGAAGAAATAGGAAGCAAAGAAATCAAATGGTCAAAGCTTTATGACTTCATTCAGCAAAAGGCCATAGTTTCTGCTCCTTCCTCTTGCTGGTTTTTTGCTCCTGGTTGTGCCCAGCTTGCTGCTGATGCGTTTAGGCGTCCAATAGCTGTATACCCTGAAAATATGTTTGTCAGCAGTTCTCCAGCATTGTGAAAACTGACAAGTATCATCGCACAATTGAAGAATCTGAAACAACTCTACCATCACCAATAATATTACAAAGAGTGCGTTATAACCACTTCATAACCTTTAACTTAAAAATTCAATGGCCAAGACTCCAGCTAAGCATGTGGGAATACACTTGCAACAAAACGGAAAAGTAGAAAGTTTCAAGCGCTCTAACTGGAAAAGATACCTCTGCTTTGTCCCAAAAAACTAATTCTTATACTTAAATTTAATTCAAATAAACTTATCTCTTCATAACTCTATAAAGTAATAGATTGTATAGTGTAATTAACACATTGAAAATGTTGCTAATGGCTTAATGATATTCTAGTAGATAATTTCTCAAAAAAAAAAAGTTTTATCTTTATGAAGCTTCAAACTATGTCTTTTCTCTAAAGGAAATGAGTGACGAATTATCAGGTTGTTGTTAATTTTCACGCATGAAAATGAGTCAAAAAAAGTTATTTATTTATATTTTGCAGAAAAATTTGAAATCTTTTTTATTCTTTTTATTCTGTCTTTGAAGATGAAAACACGTTGAGCTTTTCCTTCAGCTTCTCTGCTTGCTTATCAATGTCGATTTGTGCATTAAGAAGATAAGGGCGTAAGAAACGAGCATACATAACTTCGGCACCCTACAGAAATTGAAATAAGCTTTTTTTCTAAACAAATAAACAGTCGGTGCTACAACTTACTCTAAATTGAGGCAAAGCTAACCAAAGAATCAAGAGTGTTTTGAAGAGATAATAGAATGGGAACCAGTAAAGTAAAAGGTCAGAAAAGTATTCTGCAGTTTGAACAAAACCAATGACAGTCCAATAAGTCAACCACTGCTTGTCATCCTCTTTATCAGGAGACTCAATAGCCTTAAAGGAAGCATATGCTACATGATATAAATATATAAAGCCCTTTACAAATATAAAGTTACGTTACCAGGATAAATCCAAGAGATAAGGTTTGTCAAAAGTTGACCAGCAATGTTGAAGAAAATCATCACAAAGCCAATAGCAGCAATACCGAGAGCGACATAACTCTTGGGTACGCCAGTTCTACGCTCGAACTCATTGGCGTATTTAAACTTGCTAAGCTCAGTATCAACACGGCCAACTACCTCCTTGAACTTGATTTGAATTGCTTCCGCGCTATAGGGACTTGCTGCAGACATGCTTTATATAGAAATAAAATAAAAAAGAGAGAAAAGAAAAGGAGTAAATAAATACAAAAAAAAAAAAGTGTAAAAAACACCACTTGCTTGATTGAAACGAGTCGTGATTTCTATTGGCGGACGACCCAAGTTTTAAATGCGACTCAGCTGTAGGCAATAAAAAAGGAGGAAAAAAGGAAAAAGAGGCTCTAAGTTTAATAAATTTCATCAAAAGGTCTAGTGTCAGCAAAACAACTGTCAAATACACTCAAAACTGCTCGCTCAGCTTCTTCTTTACTACTACAGTTAGGATTCTGTTGCACTGAGAGAATAGCTCTTCTTTTCACACATTCCTGATGTTGCTTTGTAAATCTAAAGAATCCTCTTCTAATCTCTCTTGTCCATTTACAGTCTCCACTCAGACTAGCTGCTCTAATCTATGCAGCCTCATAAATAAGCTTACATTATAGTTCACTGACAATGTTATACTCACTTCACTACAAGCTTGATGCTTTAGATTGGTCCAATCAACCTTAAATTTGGTATTATCATACATGTGCACCATTTCATGCACCATTGTATGCTCTTGCATCTTTTTTTCTGGTAGTCTATTATAACATAATATAATGGCTGTAGGTGAGAATCCTCCTGATCTTGTTTCATCGCAGGGAAGGCAAAGAAAGTCATCCTTGGTCACTTCCTTTTTTATCTTTTTAAGTTCATCGACCATAAATCTGACAGGTGGACCTATGAGTGAATGCATAAGACAGGTGATAATTACACACTTGTTTAAATGATTTACTATTCTTTAATAAGTTCTCTTTCCATACTTCACACTTGTTGCACTGGTATTCCTCCAACTCCTTTTGCATGAGTTCTCGAAAATTCTTTTGTTCCTCTTCAGTCATGCCTAAACCAGTAATGTATTGCAACGATTTACGCCATTTCTCAAAGGCTTTCATATCTTTTAATGAAGTAGCCTTGTCCTGTTCTGTTGTCATATTTTATCGCTGCTACCCTTGGCAAAAAAAAAAAAAGAAAAATAATACGGTATCCGCACTTTAAATTTCAGACATTTGGCTTATCTTGTTGGACAAAACAAAAGTGGATATTCAGATACAAAAGGAAGTTAGTTTCAGACATATTATAGACTGAAATAGGAATATTTAAACTGAAGCTCATAAAAGACAACATTATTCGCAATCTGCCGGGTTGAATAAAAGCGTATTTATGAGTAAAGAAGAGGCAACACACATCCTTCAAGCTATATTTATAATAGAGATCATCTTTTGTCATTGTATTCACTGAGTTGTTTGATTCCACGCTAAAGCCGATACCAAATGCTACGACAGCATAAGCTTATTGGACCTGAAAAAAGGACGTGATTTTATTGATTAAATGAATTTTGATAAATGAACAGCAACAATCTCTTTCACTTTTTACTCTTCTTTTTGCTTCAAATGAAAAGACATTCTACATCATCCAGCTCAGAGAGACCTTCAAAAGGCGCAAAGCTAAATGAATGTAAAATATTCAATCTTGTTCATTATCAGTCAATATTTAACATTATTCTGGTATAGGTACAGTAGCACCAATCAAGAAGCGGATGATTCTAGCATAGTAAATCAAGGTACCTCTTCTTTCTCTAGTAAACCAGGTCCTTCGAAAAAAGCACAACAAAAGATTGATAAGCAAAATGCATTTTTAAAATTCAAAACAGAGCAAAAGGCTCTAAAGGAAGTCAAGTACCCCTCATGTGGGTTAACAACATACGCGCGATCAACAAGTAACTTTTGCCCAAACAAGAACGCAAAAGTACCCGTTTGCAGCCCTGATGAAAGGGTTAAAAACTTTGTAATCAAGATGTCCTTACCTAATGTTTGTAACAATCAACAACTTGTTCAGCATATCAAGAATCTAGCAGATTATACCACCAAAATCTTGTTTGTGGGATCTCTTTTTGTCAATTTCATCTTCATCAAACTGCTCGATGACGGTCAGGTTATTCCAAGTATTGAACAAAGTTTATTCACAAATATATTTGCGGTAATGACTGGAAATGGAAAGAAAGCACCACACTATCTCAAAGAATACTTTACTCTTTTCTGTGAATTGATAACTGTAGACCGTGAATCTTTAAAAAATGTAAACTTCTCAATTATTTTTTCCATCGCTGGTAAGCAATACGAAGTCCTGGTTAGAAATTACATTCACGAGACACATGAACGAAGATCGATAACGTATTTTCTGAATATGATGTCTGACAACAATTCAAGTAATTGTTGTAAAGAGCTCCCAGTGGCTTCCAGAAAAGCCTTAGCATATTTCATTTACAAACAAAAACAAGGTTCAGAGCCATCTTGGCCATCGTCTGTCCCATGTAGTAACTACTATAAAGAAATCACTGAAAACATAGCAAACATGTGGTCTAAATATCAACCAGATCAATGTGACTCCGATACACTTTACTCAAAACTTCACCTGTTTTTCAAGTGGTTCTACTTTCTGTCGCAAGAAGTGCAAAAAAAAAAGTTTTTATTATAAAAAACGTACCCTCAAAAGTCGCTTCTAAAGCGTATGTGTATCGTAAGCTCAGAGAGCTTCCATTCACTGGTTTTTTGAGCAAAAAGAGTTTTGATTCTTTAAGAGAAGAAACATTGCAGTCAATCAATCCCAACAAGATGTTTGCCCCAGGAAAAAAAAAAACTAGCCAAGCTTACTCCTCAACAAGTATCAGTAGTTCAAAATTTTATTGATACAGTTAAAGCAAGAATACAAGACGGCGCGTTCACTCCTGCTAAATACACTGACAAAAGAGGATGTCGTTTTTTTTTTTCCATTGCGCCTATATATTCGTTCAGACAAAATCAATCCAAATTGATGCTCAAGCTTTTTGGAGGCTGGTGAAACAATGTGGCATACCAAATTAACTGAAAGGGAAGAAAACCGACTTTTACTATCATTTGTTCAATTTTACCAAATTGGGATTTCGTACTAAAGACGGTCTTACGAGTGGGAAGAAGAAGTTTAAGTAAGCTATGTGTAAAATAATAATACAATAAAGGAATATCTAACTACCATTAATAATTAGAAACGTTATAACGACGAATGGTCATTCAATGTCTTTTCTTTTTACCCAAACTGTCAAGAGATCTTTGGCAACAACTAAAAGTCCCTCAGATTCTATGGATGACATCCGAAATGGTTGTGATATTTGGGGAGTAGACCCAGGTGTTTTTCTACAATCTTAACCGCCGTAGATACATCTGGAAGGCAAAGGACAACAAGTTTGGATGAGTATTATCATCTGTGTGGCTATAATAATCCACATTTTATACGAAAGAAGCATCAAGAACAACACACGACTCAGTTTTTGAAGATTTCTAATTTAAGCTCACTGAAGACAACAAATAGTGCAGAGTTTGCAAAAGCCTGCCAAGAAAGACTCGGTTTGTATGATGTTATTACAAGTTACTATAATGAAAAATGCTTGGTAAGTGCAAAGCATAATTTTTTTTTTACTTGTTTACTTAAGCAAGCGAAATTCTGTAGGTCATCAAAATTGAAGCTTCAATGCTATATTCGTAAACAAAAAGGGGTACATGAAATCTGCAAGCGGTTAATACACGGAAGTGTAAAGTACAATGAGAAGGCGTCTGCTGAAAATGAAAGCAAATATTGTCCTCCTGCTCCTCTTGATCATCCTGACAAGCCCAGAAAAACAATAATTGCCTTTGGCGATGGTATGTTTAACAGCAGCCCGAGAGGAAACAGAGGGGCACCTGTCCGCCTTATGAAAAAGACTTTGCAAAAATATTGCGGAAACCAATTAGAAATATTTATGGTAGATGAATATTTGACAAGCCAAATATGCAACAGATGTAAAAATAGAAATATGGACAATGTCGTAACTGAGAAGTCAAAACGAAGAGTACATACAGTATTGAAGTGTAAACAAAACACTTGCAACATCGTATGGAATCATGATATCATGGCTGCACATAATATATTAGACATATTTCTATTCGCTGTAAGAAACAACAATCGGCGTCTTGATGTTTTCATGCAAGGTGCAACTAATGACCAGCCTTCCGTATGACTGACATGACTCTCTCATATGCCCATACAGTATAAGTGGATCAGTTTTTAAGTTTACGAATAAGATGTATTAACTGTTTAATTCTTTATTCTTCACAAAAAAAACCATCTCGATCTAACTTCAATCTACCAAAATACAAATAGCTTCCTAGGTAAAAACATTTCATCATTTCATATTTAACTATCTTTTTGTGTTTGTCCGAAAATAATTTTCATTTGTTTGAATTTAAAGTGCGGATACTGTAGTGCGGTCATTTTAAAGCTGAGGTCTTAAATGTTTTTTTTTATTATATTTCAAATGTAACTCTAGTAAATAGTAAATAATGATAAAGGTAGCAACAGGTCTACCACTTATTTCCACCGTTGTTGTTGTATCTATTGTAGCCACCATAGCCACCACGGCCACCACGGAAACCTCCTCCACCGCGACGGCCACTGCCAAAACCAGAGCCATGGCTAGTTTGAACCAAGAGCTGTAAACGAGGATCAACTGGTTGATTAGTTTGGTTAAGAATATCCACCAAGTCACGGGCTTGACGGGCGTTTTCCGCGGTGAAGTAGGTAAACGAGTGACCTGTATTTCCACCACGTCCAGTACGACCCACACGATGAATATAGTCTTCAATATTGGTTGGGAAATCATAATTGATGACGTATTTGACATCCTTGACATCTAAAGAACAGTTAGTATCTATGAACAAGGAATAAAAGATAAAGAAAAAAAAAGAGAAAATCATTGATTTGATTTGATTTTCATAAAACGCAACTAACAAGTGTACACACAAGTATTGCTACAAAACGTCCTTCTACAAATTCAGAGACAAGCCTCCTAAATTGTCGTAAAAGATATAAAGTATTGATCCAGAGAAACATAACCTTCTCTTGTGTTAACAATAAACGTCTACAGACTTGCCCGAAAAGAAGGTTCCTAGTATGCTGCTATATCTCTGTAACCAAAACTAGTCGTTCTGTAACAATAAAAAGAACCAAATTCTTTCTTCGTTCCATATGCGATTACGAGAGTTTTATACAACTCTTCTCTTCTTTTTTCTCTACAAGGGATATAAATATGTATACATACCAATACCACGCGATGCAACATCTGTGGCAACCATAATAGGATGATCTCCAGATCGGAATTGGTTTAATACCCAATCACGTTCATTCTGTTGTTTGTCTCCATGAATAGCAAGAGCAGGGAATCCATCTTGACGTAAAAATCTAGTAATCTCATCTGCTGTACGCTTGGTACTAGTAAATATAATTGTCTTGCGTTCATTTTCAGGTTGTTCCATAATACGCTCCAATTGAACAATCAACCTATAAAAGTCAGTAAATCAAATATTATTAGTATTTTGCTCACTCACTTTCCACGCTTCTCTGCTTGTGTGCAGACTTCTACTGATTGAGAAATATTAATGGATGCACTCAATGACAAAGAACCAACAGTCACTTGAATGAAATCCTTAAGGTATTGCTGCGCTAAGCGTTCAACAGATTTAGGCCAGGTAGCACTCCACATAAGAGTCTGTCGATCAGGACGAATTTGATTGACAATCTTTCTGATTTGGGGTTCAAAACCCATGTCAAGCATACGATCGGCTTCATCAAGAACAAGATAGGTCACACGCTTCAAATTGGTCTTTCCAGCTTCAAGCATATCAATCAAACGCCCAGGGGTAGCAATACATATCTCAACGCCCCTCGCGAGGTCTCTAATCTGTGGGCCACGAGGAGTACCTCCATACAGACATGTGTTCTTGATTCTAGAGGTTGCGCCAAACTTGTCACATTGTTCACGGATTTGTACTGCAAGTTCTCTTGTAGGAGCCAAGATCAGTACAATGGGACCATCACCAGGTTGAAGCAAAGGTTGTGCATTGATATGAACAATAGCAGGAAGTGTATAAGCCAATGTTTTACCAGAGCCTGTTTCTGCAACACCAACAACATCTCGGCCACTTAAAGCCATAGGCCAACCTTGGCATTGAATAGGAGTGGGATGAGCAAAACCTAGTTTAGCGATCTCTTGCATGACATATGAAGGGAAATTGGCTTCTTCAAATTTTTTAATAGGCTTTGGTACACCATATCCAGTTACTGTCATATTAGCAGCATTCCTGATAGCTTCAATTTCTTCCAAGCTTCTTTGAGCAACATCTGGGTGCTCTGTGTAGAAATTCTTTTCAAACTTTGGTAAAGCAGACAAATCCCAATCAATGTCTTGAAGACCGCCAGAGTGTTGATTTTGTTGATAACCATTTTGACTTCTGTAACCGCCAGAGTTGTTGTTGTAATTATTTCCACCACTACGATAACTGCCAGTATAACCATTAGTGTTATTGGTAGTAGCAGTTGCAATTGCAGAGTAAGAAGAACCGTAACCGTTTCCAGTAGATTGGGTAGTATTTGATCCGTAAGAGTAGTTTCCATTGTTTTGGCCGTAACTGCTGCTTCCATAAGAGCTAGAGTATGAGCTACCACCACTCTTGTAGTTATCATTGGGACGATAAGAAGAGTAACCGCGGCTTTCAGAGCTGCGTGATCCATTTCCATAACTAGAGGCACTATTACAAGAATGATTAATCATGCTAATGTGTTTTTTTTTTTTTTTTTCAACTTACGGCCTACTTGATCTTCTAGGTGAAGTTTCACGATGATCACGATAGTTTCCACTTCCCTTGTTTGAATAACCGGTTCTTTCACGACCACTGGAGCCATAAGATGAAGAATGATGGGAAGTTGAATAAGACGACATATTTAATAAAGAGAAAAAAAACCGATAAAATGAAAAGTATGAGGGAGCGACTATTTTGATTATGGCAACAACTGTCTCAGCCACTATTTTAGCCTTAGCCAATTAACTTTAAGGATACGAATAATTAATCAACCACTAAAAAGGAGAGAAAACATTTAGAAGGAAAAGGATAAAACGATCCTGATAGGACAGAACAACTTAGTGGATTCATGACCGCACTGTGCAGAGCTTCCAATAAGCCAATTAATATCAACTTTGTATTTCCAAAAATGGAAGTCGCGCCTTTAGAAACTTTGGTGCTTGCTTACATTTAAAAGTGTATAAGTGCGTCAGCTGCAGTGAAACAGTTGGGCATTCACATTCGAACTGCACATAGATGGGTTAAACGGTATAATGCGTGCTCAGATGGTATTTTTGAGAGCTGTAAAAAGGTAGATCGTAAGTGTATCTTGATTGAAGAGCATAAAACGACGATTATCAACTTTATTGATGTTAATCATTCGGCTACTGTTGTTAAAGTGAGAGAACATTTACTGAAACGATTCATGATCTCAAGGTTTCACATAGCATTATTTACAATATATGAGAAGCAAACGTAATCTTTTGTTGAAGAAAGCAAATTTCTATTCTATCAAAAGAAACAGTCCAGCAAAGATTGAGGAACGGTATGGTTGGGCTTGTAATTGGGAAAATACAGACGTGAACTTCCTGACAAATTGCTTGTTTCTTGATGAGTCTGCTTTTGATATAAATATGGAACGTTCCAGAGCTTGGCTATTGTTACCAGACGTACTACCTGAGCAAACACAACGCTCATTTTGAACGCTATCTCTGCTGCAGGGTTGATCACTCAGTCTAAAAAACCAAGGCCAGCCAAGAAGAGAAAGACTGAGGACATATAAGCTCAGGAACTGTAACAGGCCACTACATTATTTTCTTAATAACTCTCGAGGAAGTGGACAAGCATCCACAAATGAAAGGTCACTCTATAGTCATGGATAATGCACACATTCACACGCATGAAAGCATAAGGAAGTACATTGAGTATTGAGAACATAAATGTGCTGTAAAGCATCGTCAAGGCTGCCTTTAGCGTCCCGTATCAGCTTGCACGTATCAATGCCAGCTTGGAAGAGGATTTATCACTGATATCATTAATGAACAAATGATTTTACCTCGGATAAATAAGAATACGCCAAGATGGAATAAGCTTTTTATGAAAGAGATTGACGACAAAAAGAGAACTGATATTTATATGCATGAATAATTTTCTTTAATATAAAAGTAGAAATGCGGCACCATCCTCGACAACCTTCATGACAGGTAAATCATGCTCGTTTTGGCGTGAATCATACAGCAACACACGATTCGCTGTATGTACGTTTTCTAGCAATGACGCCATGGACTGAACTTAATTCTCCAATCTTTATTCGTAAAATAACATGGATATCAATAAGGCTCTTCAGCAATGATACCTGAGACATTAGTTGTAGTTTTATTATTGCTAGTACTCGCGTAAATGTGTAAGAATAAAAGCAAAGAAGTGAAAGAGAGAGCTCATAGCAAAAAGAAATTAGGTTATCATCTCTATCGCTTGTAAAAAATTAACGAGCTTTATACTCCAATGGGAAGCTCATAAGATGGTGAGGACAATAATGAAACGGCTGGGCACTTTACTGTTATGTGAAATTTAAAAGGAACCTTGGGTAAATTAAGGTATATGATACATTTTATCTATCTAAAGAAGAGAAAAGAGATGCAATAAGAGTGACCATGAGATACTAAATGCTTTGACGACCATGAGTTATATCTTTAGACTCACTGCGCATATAATCATTAAATCACCTCAGCCCAATAATCAGGACTCTTGTCAGAACAGGAGGTGTCAACATTTGCTGTTAGTCCCCTTAATAAAATATTAAAAACTAGGCAATCTCGTTTTAATCATAAATGATTGTTTTATTACTTCGCTTTACGGCTTTCAAGAAAAAAAAATAGTCGTAAATATTAAAATAACAGGCATAGAGAAGAAATCCATAAATAACTTAAAGAAAACAGTATTCCAGCAGACCTTTTTTGACATCACTGTACGAAAAAAAAAGGGGAAAGGATGAAATACAAGAAGAAAAAATGGGAATCTATCAAATAAAAAGGAGACATGTAAACAAATGCAGAAAAGAGAAAGAGAGCAACGGGTATCATGAATAATAAATAACCTGTGCCAAGAAAAGAAAAAGTAAAATGGAAAGTAATAAATAGTACACAATGATGATCTTCATATAAAAACAATTGTTTTTACATGTTGACCTGGTACATCCTTTCGAGTGCTTGCTTTTGCAAGATGGACTCTTGGAACCTAAGATACAGTTTAATGAATGAACCAGTTTGTTTGTTATGCAACTTACTTTCTCAATTGTTCATTTTCACTCATCATGCGTTCCAATTCAGCCAAAAGGGATGCTTGGTTTCTCTTAAGATGTTGCAAGTGTTGGACAGCTACAAAAAAAAGGGGAAGATTAGTAGGGTAATTAAGGATGACGGAAAGACATACTTCTATGCAATAAGGCAGCTTTGCTCATCTTTTTGTTAATGCAACCAGGTAGATGTTGGCGCAATTCTTCGAAACCATCCTTGATTTGAGCACGACGCTTTTGTTCGGATTGGATATGAATTTGTCTACGGATTTCTTGGGCAGAGACACCATCGATATCTTCCTCAGAGGAAGAGCTGTTGCTATTACTGTTATCGTCATCATGCTTGTTTGCACGTCTACGCTTTTTGTTATTTGAAGATCCATTTTCGTAAGTTTCCTTTGAGTATTGATGGAATTCGGGTAAAAATGATTCAGGCAACTTGTTAACATTGGCAATCTTCTCAGTGATAGTTGTATGAGGAGAGAGCAATGGTGGAGATAAAGTAGAAGAAACAGGAGGAGAGAGACGAGAAGAGATCGACTCGGGGCTAGCAGAACCTTGCTGAGAAGGAACTTGAGGCGGATGATAAACATCGTAGGTCATCATGACAGAGCTTTGATTCAAACTGTCGATTCCATTATCGCCATAATAGAAGGCTATATAGGAATGTTAGTGCATGATATCATATATAAAATAATTTACTTGCCTGAAGGATAAAGTTGAGCATCAAAAGGTTCCAACTTGGAGACAGTGGAATAAGTGGTAGGCATAATGTATTCATCAAAGCCAAATTCTGATTCGATAGTATTCATCTTGGGAATTGAGACAACAAATTAAAGGAGAAATAGAAAGGAAAGTATGGGGTGTTGTTTTTGTGTTTCTAAAGGAAAGTAGAAAAGTTTGTTAAAGTAAATGAATGACGGTAAAGCCTGGTTGCTTTTTTGTATTATAAAAGAAAAAGAAAAAGTGAAAAAGCCTTTTCCTTTTTTTATTCTAATTATTAAGTTGTACAAGGCGATAATACCTTGTACATTGACTATAAAACGACTTGATGGTCTTGCAATTTCCGTGAATTCAGTAACAGCAAGTTTCCATGGCAATAAATTTACTTTAAATGGATAAAACAACTACCATGGTTACTGTGTTTGTGTTTACTTTTGAATATCTAGCAAACATAGTCTATTTCAACTTTTTCTTGAGTAACCCTTCTGACATGGAAATAGTCATTTAATTGGGCAAAACGTAGTTACACATTATAAAACACTTTTTTTGCGGCAGAGACTATTTAATAAACTTGCATATTGAGTGAGCCCTTATAAATATAAAATGTAGTGGCAATTCACGTTATCTATAAGAAAGATGCAATAATAATGTGTCAGACATGGATGGGAATATCGTAGATAACCTTAACATCTTTTCGACAAGTTTCGAAATAGGGGAAGGGGACAAACTAACTCAAAGCACATCGGTGATCGAGCTATTTTATAGACCACAGCCACTAAGAATGGAAAGACGCCTTTGGAAAGATGCAATCAACGCAATCGGAGTTGAATAAAGTAGAGATAATTTAGCAATGCAGCTTGTCGACCAGACAAGACCAAAATAGCCAGGTTTCAGTCAAGAATTCACCGCTTCAAAGAGCTTTTATTAAGGGGCACTGCAACTTCCTTGCGGCTTGTCTGTGTTTTAAAAAATAAAGATTACATAGATGTACACATCTTGTTGAAATAGATGAAACAGTATGTCGTCTTAGTTCTGTCATCTAAATAGCAAAGCATAGTCAAGCCGGGTGAATAATGTGTATTATTGAGCTTTTGAGAACACTGCTTTTAATTCTTAAAAGTCGCATTTTCTAAGCAAATCAAGTCGAATTGAATGGGTTTTAATAATTAGAGACTTTTCTCGCTCTTTTATCCATTCAGACCATTAAATGGATGATCGTGATTAGATTTTATTTAAAGATAAAGTACTGTACAAGTGATTAGATTATATCAGCAATTGTCTTAGATACGGATAGAAATACAGACAAAGAGTTTGCATTTAGAAAAACAACAAGAGTAAATTGGTGCTCAAAGGAGGCCAACTTGCTTAAAGGATGGTACATGTTTAACTTTATTTGTTCAAATATGCTAAAATTCTATGCAATCTAATATCTTTTTGCTCTATTTCCTGTATCCATTTCTACTGTACAAAGATCATCCCATTCTTCAATTATAGACATGACTATACTTGGTTGATTGATCCATATGGATAACAGTACCATTGCTTCATCTTTGCTTTGTATACTTGCAAATCCTTGATCTGAAACGAGTCTCTTTTTCGTTTCAAGTTCTTTTGAATACATTTCTACTAGCTCTTTCATTCTTTTACCTAAAAGATATGTGAGTAACTGAACAGATTAAAGATATAGCCACAGTACGGTATGTATCTAATGGACATGTTTTATATATTGATTTTGTCTTCAAGAACTCGTCTCCGTGCACTTTCTTTACTTGAAGACATATACTGCATAGGTCCTTAAACTGACTTTGCATTTTACTATGTTGCTTTTCCTGATCATTCATATATCAATATCTTTTATGACTACAGCATTTTTTTGGGGGGGAATAATACCATTTTTTGCACAAGATCTACAAGTTGATCATGTTGCTTTTTTATAATAGTCTGCATTTTATATTCATATTGTTGAATAATATTTTGAAATTCAAGTGTCAGTAGAGGATGCCAATATTCGCTTTCATCAGTGTATCTAATCTTATATATAAGATGACTCAATCCGAGAGGAGAATAACATTGAACATTTTAAACCTTGATTGAATAATTGAATTGGAAAGTTTGTTGGCAATTGGGAAAGCATGTGAATTGATTTCATCCCAAGTATTACGTGTATGTTTAAAGTCTTCTATTAAACTACTCAATTGTCTTTGAATCGTGCCAATGTTGTATGCCATATTTAATATTGTGTGTTAAAAGTAAGCCACAATGCGTATAAATAAGCTTCATAAATCATCTGAGTTTACTGCATTTTGTGTGTGTGTGTGTGTCAAATTGCTAAAACATGAGCAAAGGTAAAAGAACAGGTGTAGGATGAATCATGTATTAATCATTTATATTAGAAGAGGTATACAATCACATTCCTTATAGTCCCCGAGAAAAAGATATTAACCATAACTGTAGTTTATTGAGAAACAGATCGAGGACTTGACAAAAGGTACATAAAGGTACACAACTCTTTTTTTCCTCATGACTTAACTTACTTTGTCCTAGAATTACAATCTATTAGTAATAAGCAAGACAGCAAGACCATTGCATCTATTTTGGTCAAAAGAGGTTTACTTTATGAGTCAATGAACCAATTGGATAAATGTCAACAAGACATTCAGACAGCCTTCAAAATGGATCCAACAAATCAGGAGTTGAAAAGCTTGTTGATGCGTGTAACAGCTTCAAAAGAACATCCTGAAACTAACAAACAGGACAATAATGATCCTCAAGTCGCTCGGTTTCAAGAAATATTACACAAATTGGATACAGTCGACGCAAATAGTGTAAAGTCTCTTGTGAGCTCAAACGACTTTATATCAATACTGACTTCATGTGGTTCTTTGAATACATCGCCTCGCGTCAAAAGCTTAGCCTTCATGATCCTTTCCAAGCTATTTAACCCACCTTCTGAAGCAACCAGTAAATACCCTCTTACGTTTATCATTGAAAAGTGCGCTGCTTGTTTTTCATACTCTGTTGGTCAGGGCAAAAATGAATCAAAACTGCTAGCTTATCGTACTTTACAAGCTATTTTTCAAACAAGCATGACAGTGGGATCCGCAATCTTATGTCAAGAAGGGACAGTGGAAGAAATGATGGATACAGTAGAGTTCGAAATAGTGCCCGTTCAGATAGCTATAGCTGAGGTGCTAAACATCGCCTCTTCGGATAAAAGTTGCCGTAAGCAAATCTTAAAGTACGCAACAGACTGGCTAGCAAAGATGGCAAGCCAAAATAAGACTGATCCTCATTTGAAAGCAGCGGCTGGAACCATCTTGACAAAGCTGAAAGCTCAGTCTGATATGCCAACCGATGAACCAACAGAGGGCTTATCATCAGATGGTTCAGTTCATTCCGACAATCTGAGCGATTCCATGCGCAAGATGCAACTGACAAGCGATGATTTAGTGGATTCCTTAAAGCAGGTTATCAAATCAAAGTCATCAGATGCCAATATAGTGCTAAATGCCCTTGAGGGCTTGGCGTACTCTTCTTTAAAACCAGAAATCAAGGTATCGTTAGGAGAGGATGACGAATTCTTAAAATGCCTGTCAACATTGGCAATAAATACTGTTCGTGAAGAATCTTCTACTTCAAAAAACCCGCTACTGTTTGGAATTGGTACCATCTTTGCCAATGTTACCATGTACCGACGTATACTTAATGAACAAGAAAAGCAAATGAAGAAATTGAGGGATCTGGCCAACGCCAAGCAGCGTCAAGCGGAGGGTAAACCAGCAGAAGTAAATGATGATGATGACCCACGCGAGCAAGACAGTGCTGTGGAAGGCCGTATCAATAAGGCAATCAAGAATGGAATCTCTTTGGCCTTGATAGTGCTGTCCAAAAGTGATAGTGCCAATATTCGTGCAGTAGCTGCGCAGACATATCTCAACATTGTCACACCCCAAAAGACGCGTGGACAGTTGCTTCAGCAAGGTGTACTCAAGGGTCTTCTTCCCTTATCTCGTGATGAAGGCACAACTGGTATCACCGCATCTCAAGCTTTAGCCAAATTAGCCATCACAGCAGATCCTCGTTTAGCATTCCATGGAGACACAATTTTGGATCTGGTCAGACCCTTTTTGAACCTTTGTAAAGATTCTAGCCAGCTCAGGCAATTTGAGGGCCTTATGGCGCTAACAAACTTAGCTTCTGTTGAGGACCGTGCACGGTTACTTATTGAAAATGCAGATGGCATGTCTACTTTTGAAAACTTGCAACTTTCTAATAATGACATGGTGCAGAGAGCAGCTACTGAAATGGTTTGCAACATGACCTTTTGTGACCCGGTATTTGAACGCTATAGTGACCCTAAAAAATCTCAAAACCGCATTCGTCTGTTGATGATTCTATCAGACCATGAAGACCCTGCAACGAGAAGAGCAGCATCAGGTGCTCTGGCTATATTATCCAATAGTCCAGGAACATGTGAAATGATTTTAAAGGTTGACAAGTGCTATGAAAGAATGGCTCGATGGTTAGAAGCAGAAGAAACGGTAGAAGTAAAGCACAGAGGGATTGAAGTCATACGTCTTTTATTACAACACAAAGGAAAGCAGGTAATAGAAGGGCTTTGTAAAGAAGGCATAGATAAAAAGCTGGTGGATGTTGTAAAAAATTGTAATGTTCAAGTTGTTCGATCTCTTGCGGTAGAAGTTCTTAAGCAGCTTTCGGAAAATGGTGTGAAAATAAGCACTTAAATAAAATCATCTTATACATTACAAGCAAACAAGAAGTTATGCCACTTGTCACAGGTCAATTAGTATTGTTTCTCATGGTTGCTCTACATCTTTTTTTTTTCAGAAACCATTAATCAAAGCATTGAAAAAGAATTATATCCTGCTTTGACAAAACGGTTAATTTATATGATTTGTAGCTTAATGAAGTGTATCATTCAAGTTTTCTAATAATCTTGCTTCTTCGAATCAAAATAAATAAGCAAGCCGCTTAGAAAGGCAACAGTGACGCCATGGCTAATGTTGGTTGTTTATGTTTAAACGATTATGAACCACAGTCAGATTATCAAGTAGCCCTGAAAGTCAGTAATCGGACAATGTATAATATTGGTTATATGTATTATATAGGTACAGATGTGCATCAAGACTATGAAGAGGCTGTAAGATGCTATCAAAAGACTGCAAAATTTCAAGTTGCCAAAATAGAAAGGAATGCGGGAAGGAGCAGACAGGAACACTTTTCATAGCTTTATAAAAAAAGACACATGAAAACTAGTTCATTAAACAGTGAATAAATAAGTGAGCTTGGATATGATTTTGGCTTTAGTCATGCTTTGTTCCCAAATACCCTCTGCTTTAAAAGGAAGCAGCTTAGGTTAATGTTATATGAAGCTGCTTGTTTTCATGCGACATTTTTTGATCATTGATTCAAAGCGAACTCATCAAAGTAAACTAATATTTTTTTCTTGCATTGCTACAATATATAATATAACATGGTATATTAGGGGAAGCCCTTGTATTTTCATTTCTTTATTCAAGACCATCAAGCATCATACAAGTAAGTAATGCAAAATTATAATACACCCTAACCTATTACTATGATAACAGTGAGATTAAAGTGAAAGAAAAATAGTTTCTAAACATGTTGTGATTTTTTATTAACGTTTGTTTATATAGCACCAAAGACATCTTCAAAGAAAGAGACGTGCCCAAAGAAAGAGATATCATTAAATGCAGTTCTGATTATGACAGTTCCTGAATGATATGCATATGAATAATAATAATAATAATATACAAGAAATAAATGGCAACATTTTGTTGAGGTTTAAAACTCTTTGTCTTCCTTTGTTGGATGATTGCGATGCTTTTTCTTTTCTTCTTTTAATCCTTGATGCAATTGATGAAGCTGAGCAGATACTGTATTATTGGCAGCATGGATCGCGACACCATTATGTAAGAAATTATCCAAAAAGGAGGCTGCAGCTGAAATAGATAATTCTTTATTGGAATCTATTTTGAGATTAAGAGGAACGAGTTCAGGCTTTCTACTGCTCATGTTGGGATCAAGCAAGAATAAAACAATTAAAAAAAGAGACCTTTAGCAAATTGATTATATACAAGCCACAAAATGATTATAGTAATATTTCAAGTCCACTTACAGACAACTAAACGCTTGTATATATACATATACATATACTCATATGAGATAACCTATTCTTTCAAAAACTCTTTTTTAAAATACAATGCTGTATATATATATATATATATATATACATTCTTAAGAATTTGAAGGAAAAACAGTAAAGACAAACAAAGGAAAGGGAGAAGGCTGTAGCTTTATAAATTAGGGGCAAAAAGAAGACATCTGCTGTCCAATAGATTCGTTGATCTATTTTTATCGAGTAGAATGTCATAAGAAGAGAGTAAGAACGGGATCCTCCTGAGCTGATAGTCGACCATTCTACTCCTATTATCATGAACTGCACATAATTTAATTTTGAAAGCCCGTTCTTCCTCCCCTCTTTTACACAACTAAACAGTAATGGCAACTGAGGAAGTGAATGGTGTTCAAGAAAGTGAGTTATTCACAATAACTATTAGTGATTCACTAACTTATCAAAAGAAAAGATAGTGGAGGCTTCGTACGACTTGGTCGTTCTACAACTGGAGCAGATATTGGAGAACTTCAGCAAAAGATCAGCCAGGCTGAACAAGAACTGAATCAGCTAAGGGCTGAACTAGACCAAACTAAACAACAAGCAAAGCAAGCCGAATTATCTGCGCAAGAAAGTGGAAAGACCAACCGTAAGCTAAAGACTGAGATTCAGACATTGACAGACATGAGCAATCGTAAAGACAGACAAGCAGAAAACTCCAAAGCAACCGCTTTCTTCTTTGAAGGACAAGTCAAAAAGTATATGGACGAAATTGAGACAGCAAGACAAGGAATGGGTCATCTTAAAGAACTTGATGACCAGTTAAATCAAGCAAAGGCAGAACAAGCTGAGCTCGAAAAAACGTCAAAGGAAGAAGCTGTTCGAGTGAAAGCAGTTATAAAGTCGATGCAAGAGACACATAAAGCAAATAAGGAAAACATGAAACAAGAGATTGAAAAGGCTTATGCAGAGCTTGAAAAAGCATCAGCGCAAACATTGCAACTTCAGCAAGAGATTCAGCAAAAGATGGAAAACGAGTTACAGTCAGGAATGGATATTCAGGCACTGGAAAAAGAACATAAACTATTAGAGCAGAAACAAATAGAGACTATAAAACAAGTGTATGAAGAAGTTGAGCAGCTTCGTAAAAGACTAGAACAATCGGAAGCCTACACTCTTTCGCATGAGGAAAATATGTTGGTTGCTAAAGAAGAAATGGATAGAATTGTGCGTCGACTTCGCGCTATTGATCAGATAGCCAACACAAAAGATACTGACTAATTGATACCTTCTTTTCATTACATTTATTGCTTGATTCAATAAAACATATCATGTTAATGACAATTCTGTGTTTTATCTGAACCATGCTCACTAACACCATATCAAGAGAATAAATAAGATAAACAATTAGATGCTGATATATAAGTTATCTTCGTAATCTCAAGATTGATTCTGACTACGATGATGTGAATCAACGGGTAAAGGTACATGGCAGGAAGAGCAGCTGGTTGTACTTTGGTTGTTGTTTTCCATTTTTCTAATAAGCGTCAAGATGGGAACGTGATGCTAGTGAATAGGAACTATATGAAGTGATCTTTTTTTAAGGCATGTCCATACCTGATTCTTTTAAGAAGGGTTTATTGTAAAAATAAATATCAGGAGAGAGAGAACGAAAAAATGTCAGAAGAGAGACAGAGAGAAAAGGGGGGAAAGCAGGCTCATATGATTGTGGTCCGAGGCTCGTTTCGAATATATATTTGAGTAATATATATATATAGTGTTATCTAGTGTACCGGATGAAAAGCAGAGAGAGTCAGTATGTGGTACTCTAGCCGCTTCCAATTCGCTACGCTCGTTTTTACGCGTCGTCGTGCTACCGCAAGCTTAAGGGATTTGCCCTTTGTGATGAGTAAGGGCAAATGCTGAATAAGATGTAGGAAGGTTAATGTATTTACAGACGAAGTAAAGGTCGCATAATTTTATTGGATGATAGTCACATAGTTGCAAAAAAAAAGAAAGTGGCATAAGTATAGTTGAGCATAAGTCGGGCATAAGTAAGTTGGATATAATGCATATATTAATTGAGCAAAATGCTCTGAGTAAATATTGCTGGTTGTATCTGTATTCTCTGGCAAAAGTACTGATACGCCAGAGAGAGAAATCACCCTTGACAATGCTGTCGTAGAACAATGTCTGCTTATGACTGACATTGAGATAAACGACTGTAATCAGTATGAATAGAGTGAATTCATACATTATAAGCCTATGTGTACATACTTTTAGTGATAAGTCGCATTAAATAGAATTTCTCCTTTGAATGTAAATCATTACTTCTTTATATGAAAAGATACACTTCTTTAAAAGATAATCCTTTTATGGTAAAAGCAGTATCATAACCCAGATCATGAAATGAACAATAAGATCAGTGTCAGGAACGGATTAAAAGTTTTCTTTATGAACTTAGGAACCGTTAGTCAATCATATCCTCAGTAATTATAATCCACGATTAGAATAGTGGCTTACCAGCCCTTTGATAACAACTATAAATAATAGATCCTTTATTTAATTGTATGTTCTTTCTGTCTTTATCTCAGAATAAAGATTAGTCTCAAAGAGTACTTCTTTCGTCTTTTGTCTTGTGTCTTATAAACCATTACATAACAAATGCGACATATAGCTGACCATGCATAAACGGCCGCCACCGCAAGTCAACTCCTACATACTTCAATGATTGGCCTTAGGACTTATTGATTGTCATAGCGAAACATAGTTTTACAGGAAATCGTTTCCTGGTGAGCATAAATGGCATATTGCCTTCTAGGGTTGACAGAGTAAATCTTGATTTTCTTTGAAAGATCTGCTCTTTTAAGAGGCTGATGACTTTAGTTGATTTTGAGAATTCAAAGCGCTGGAGTATTGTAATTTTTGTAGGCCTTGGGTTCGAGTGTGTGGTAAAAGGTAATAAAAATAGAAGTTTGTGTGTTTGTAGTCTTTGTAGGACTTGATCAGACTGAGTTGTACAAAGTGAAAGAATAATAAAGAAGATAAAAAAGTTCCTGAATCCACTTGATTGTATTATTCAGAAGTTAATAAAAGATAAAATAAAAGAAAAGGTTGTAATTCAAATCGTAAGTGATTTATTGAATCATTCCGAATAATATCAAAAGGTCAATGCCTTTTTATATTGAAATATAACAAGTGTCACACGGTTATAGTTCATTTATGGTTCAGGTAAGGTTCATATAAAGTTTGAAACTTTAATTGTGACGGCAAAAGAAAACAGCACTGGCCAAATCAATGACTATTGTTGTTACAATATTGCCTTGCTTACAATTCAATAGGAATGAAAAAAAAGTTTTTTGTCTTTATCAGATAAGAACCCGTGTCGACATTTGCCTTTGGCTTCCAATGTCCCTATCTATTCGTAACTTTGGTGTACTTAATCATCATTTTAGCTACTGTCGCATCTCAAATCCACCAATATTCCTATTGATTGGACAACTTCTTGGCCGAAATAGCGGCGCAAACTGAGATTCGACAAAGGCAAAAAACTCTCACCCATTTATATGTAAAAAATTTATATCAAATTCCAGTTTCCTTTTTAGGAATTTCACGTGACTGGAAGAGCAGCCTCAGGCACAATTCCTAACTTACGGTTCAATATTGAAGTGTTATCAGCGTTTCTTTCAACTTACCGCATTCACTGCTACTAATACGAGTTATTAAAACAAGTTGCAGATTTCTAAGAGTAATAGGTTCATTTCCACGATAAAAAAATTTAAGGGTATCGTCAAATGCGATTGAAAAGTTTTTGATGCTGTATCCCAACCTAATTGCTGAAGAATGCTTCATAGTAAGCATGCTTGGTGTATTGTAAGTTGCATGAAATTCAACTTTTCATCAGACTAGACTAATCAGCATTGTAGTTTTGGATGTTTTTGAAACAGGAGAGGCCTTGTCTGCATCCGAAAGTTGCCTGTGATTTTATGTAATTAATTCAACCTTGCAATCATACAACAAGTTCATTTTCTATTTTGAAAAAGTTAACCATTTAGCCAAGACTATTCAACTGAAGCACAATTCAAAATTGTCGTGTGCATACACTGAAAATAACAAAAAAGAAAAAGAAAAAAAGGGCAGTTTGTTCTGATCATACTTACGTCACCAACGTTAGATTTTACAAATAGAGAAACGTTTCATTCATACGCACGGTAAGCAAAATTATACTTTATTATGATAAAGATTGGTTGGTATTGTTTCTTTAGATTATTATTATCTTGTTAAACAATAAAGCATCATCTTTATTTTGACGCCCAATCAGTTCAGAAAATCATAATTTATGATTGATGTATGCTTTTTGAGTCATTCATCGGGACTGCTCCTTTTTATATCATCCAGCATCTTATCAACATGAAATTTTTCTTTTCAGAGTATGAAGTTTGGAAACTATCTGAAAGAGCGTAAAGCAAACTTACCACCAGCATATGCACAGAGCTGTATAGACTATGACGCCTTAAAGACTTTCTTAAAGACAGATGTTTACTCAAGCACTATCAAATTGGATATATCAACTGAACAACCTGCTTCGTTTTCTCAACTTGTCTCTGACCGTCTTGGTCAATTGCAAAAGTGTGAAGTGGCATTCATTGAAAAGTTGGACGAACAAGTACAGAAATCAACAGCTTTTTTTGAATCAGAGTTACAGTCTTTACTTAAAGAGGGATCTGAGACTGTCTCTGGAAATTCTTATGAGGCAACAACTGAACTCTTGAAGAGAATTATCTTGCTCGAAAGATTTGTATTTCTCAACTACACAGGCATCACAAAGATACTCAAGAAGAACGATCGTCATTCTGGTTTATCTTTATCGGAACCATATCTGCAACGTGTCGCCTCTCTTCCCTTAGTCAAGGCTGAAGGATTGACACAACTAAAGAAGGATTTGATGAACAAGTTAAACGAACAATACTCTGGTGTCCATATCGCAGCTGTCAACAACATTCATGCTACATCACCCGCTATGGTACGAAGCAGATCTCAGCACAATTTGAACCCCTCCACAGTTTTACCTCCTACGTTTGTTGGGCCCAATCAAAAGGTGCTGGTATCTTTGTCTGGACCACATGGCACTGATATTGTAGGTGCCGTGCTTGACTGCTTGGCTCGACATCCCTGTGACATAGAGGATTTTATGCTTTCTCGTCTCTATCATAATGTAACATTTGGTGTATTAATCACTTTGCAATCTGATAATGTGGCTATCTTCCGTGATTTATCCGAAGCAGCCAAGAAATGGGATGCTACTCTAACCTACGATATACCCGATTCTCAAGCCACGGAACCTCTTATTAGAGAACAAAAGGAAAAGAAGGAGAAGAAAAAGACACCATCAGAGCCACAGCCCGTTTACATACCTTCTTCACTTGAAGAAGCACCCTACTCAGGACGTATCAAATATGCAGCTACAGTTCTCAATCAAAATGGATTAAGCTCTGTGTTCTTAAGCAAATGGACTCAGCTGTTATTAAGACATCGCATCTCTGTAGAAAAAATGATTCGACTGAATAAGGGAAATGACAAGCTTTCTTGTGCAGATTTTAGATTGAGTGTTCCAAGAGGCATTGACATGAATGCCCTTCGTACAGAGTTGATCGAACTGTCATCTGGACTTGGAACAGATATTGCTTTTCAACAAGATGATGTCTTCAGAAAGAACAAGAGATTGGTCGTTTTTGATATGGATTCAACCTTGATATACCAAGAAGTTATTGACGAGATTGCTAGACACGCAGGAGTTGTAGATCAAGTTTCTGTATGTATTTGTAATAATATGACGATCTCTTTCTGACTTTACTATCATAGGCTATTACAGAAGCTGCCATGAACGGAGAAATTGACTTTAAAGAATCATTACGCCGTAGAGTTGCCCTTTTAAACGGCACAAGTGTGCAGGTACTAGAAGACATCAAGAGAGTCCTCACTTTCACCGAAGGAGCTCGTTTCCTCTGTCGTGCGCTCAAGAAGCTTGGATTCAAGTTGGCAGTCATTAGTGGTAAGCTATTTTTATAAATGCTGGTCAAGACATGTCATTGATGCTGTTCTTCACACTAGGTGGATTTTTACCCTTAGCTAATTATGTAAAGTCTGAGCTAGGTCTGGATTATGCTTTTGCAAATCAGGTAGAATCATTTCTTTATAAACTTTATCATACGCTCATTTAAGATTGTTTTAGCTCAAGGTTTCTTCTGATGGACTCACTTTGACAGGTGAAACTGTTGGACCAATTGTTGATGGTGTTCGTAAGGCAGAGTTGCTGGAAGTTATTGCGCAGGCAGAAGGTGTTACTTTGAATCAGGTTATTGCCGTAGGAGACGGTGCCAACGATTTATGGATGCTAAACAAGGCTGGTCTGGGTATAGCATTTAACGCGAAGCCACGAGTACAAGAACAGGCTAGAGCAAGAATTAATCAAAAGAGTTTAAAATACGTATTGACATTATTGGGATACTCTGAACAAGATATGGAAGAACTTGGTAGCGATCATTAAGTCTCTGCAATAGACAATATATCTATTTAGAATATAATTTATGTTATAAATATCTATACATTAATAAAGCTTACTAAATATTACATAAATCACAACCAAAGATAAAGAGTAAAAATCGCTCATGACATTGATAGAATTTATGGTTAATATATCTATCGCTTGGATTTTGTTTATCAGAAATGCTTTAGAATACAGTTCAGGCTAAGGTCGCATAATTCTAAAAGAGAACATATTGTAAGATCGGCGTTAACATGCAGACAGAGGTTGGTTGCACCATGAATTCCTTTAACTTGATTGACAATATCCTGAATCAAATAGTGTTCTCAAGTGGTTAAGCAACAACGGTAGAGCGAAAAAGGGAGGCATTACCAGTGGATTTATAAGTCCACTGAATTCAAATCCAGTGTGAACGCGTGAATATATACACATTTTCTTTCTTTTTTTTCTTTTAGAATTTAAATAACAAATGTATACTAGTAGAATTTACTCTGCAGCATATTCTGGTGTGCCAGTGTTTGAAATGATTGTCAATAGCGTTGCTGTCATGCGTAGACGAAATGATTCCTACATGAACGCAACTCAGATTTTAAAAGTTGCCAACATTGATAAAGGAAGAAGAACCAAAATCTTGGAAAGGGAAGTCTTGTCTGGCCAGCATGAAAAGATACAAGGTGGATACGGGAAATATCAGGGAACATGGTAAACATAGAATGGGCGCTTCATATCGAATATTTGTTATCTAAGAGTCCATGTAGGATTCCATTTGAAAAAAGTAAAGAGTTGGCCGAAAGATACAACGTCTATGAACTATTAAAACCATTGTTTGAATTCGATGTGAATTCTACACTTATAGTCGACAATCAAGATACCTTACCTACTAAAGAACAAGCTATCGTAGCCTTAAGAAAACAAAATGCTGAAAATATAAGCAATTTACAGCAATCCTCTTTAAATAATAGCCTCCCTAAATTGGAAACCCCAAGTAACACTCAAGCAGTCGAGAATGAAAAACCAAAGCATACCCCTTCTCATACTCAATCATCACCTCGATTTCCATCAGAGCACCAGAATCTACCTCATATTCGGCCACAATTGCATCCATTACCCTCTCGAGATGAAGAAGGGTCACCAGCGCGTAAGAAACCAAAGGCGAACACGGATACAATGTCGTCTCTGCCTAATCCAGCAGAACTACGGAACACTACTGAAGACATGGCGACACAAAAGGAGGATACAGCAATAGATGAACGTAGTCGCAGTATTTTGATGTCTATCTTTTTAACTGATAATCCAGAGCATGTGCTAGACGTACTTCAGAACAGCGCATCACCCTCTAATATTGATATGGTCATTGATGAATCTGGTAACACCGCTCTTCATTGGGCTGCTGCTTTAGCAAGAGTGAAGACGGTTGAACAGCTTATAGCAAGAGGAGCAAACATATCTTGTGCAAACTATTCTGGTGAAACACCACTCATGCGTAGTGTCCTAGTCACAAATAATTTTGAAAACAGAACCTTTCCTGAAATTTTAGAGCTGCTCAAAGGCTCTATTACTACAGCTGATAACAAAAGAAGAAGCGTCCTACATCACGCATGTCTTACATCTGGTATCTCAGGGCGTAGTAATGCTGCAATTTATTATGTAGACTACCTTTTAAAGACTATTACAAGCAAAGAAGAGCATAAATCTATCATTAATATGCAAGACTCATTGGGTGATACAGCTACTACAATCGCAGCGAGATTAAACAGTCATGAAATTCTCGAACTCTTAATGAAAGCAGGCGCTACCAAAATAACAGAAAATAACGTTGGATTGGCATCAGAAGACTATGAAGACGGGGATTCACCAGCCCTTCAAAGTCAGCAAGCGGTGAGTACAATTAAATGTAAATGCATGGTTATATCTTACGAGGGTTTACCGTTTAGGAAACACAGGGCTACAAGGCAGGACCATCAGATATGCTCTCATTCACTAAAAAGACGCATGGTCCAAGTCAAAGAGGCAAAGAAATAGTTGATAGTAAATATAATATCAAAGATGACAGCATATACAGTCTTGATCTAACTGGTTTTTTTTTTTAAAAATAAAACGTAGCTGTACAAAAAATTGTTGATGCTCTTGATGAAGAATACGGTGCTCAACTAGTGAGCAAAGAACAACAATTAAATTCTATACAAAGCGAACTTGATGATGTAATGAAAGAGCTGGAATCAACACGTAAAGAATTGGAAGAACGTCAAGTCCAATCTCAAAAACTTTCTGAAGCACAACAAAAGACTCGCAACATAGAAACTGCGCTTGAAAATGGGTGGGCGCGTTTGGAAGAAACAATGGAAAAGGCGGGAAAACAGATGCCAAATCGGAATGATATCGATACCTTTGATGAGAATGAGGATATCGATTCCTTATTTAATGTAAACATAGATATATCTGACGATGCAACAGAAGAAGAGCAAAAGAACAAGATGCAAGAACATGTACGAAGACTTCGAGCTGTTGTTGAAGCATACAGGATCAATGATGGGTCATTGAAAAAGGAGATAGAAGAGATCCAAACTCACTTTACGGAAAAAGAGATGCAGTGTAAGCGATTGATAGCCGCTTGCTGTAATCTTCCTATAGAAAAGATAGATGACTTGGTTGAACCACTTACGCTGGCTATTGAGAGTGACCCCCCAGACCTAGATCTTGCACGAGTGATTGGATTTATGGACAAAGTCAAAAGACAAGGAGCGTTTACAGAGATTCCTATCTCTTCAAGCACAGGTTCTTTCAGACAACCAAGTCAAGATTCTCCTCTGCCGCCTTCTAACGCTGATACAAGTAGTGATACTGATTATACAATGCCATCAACATCTTAACCCATGTGTTTACACTGTTTCAGGGAAATGTAAATAAATTTAAGGAAATTTGAATCACCCCTTTTACTATCATTGATTCCATCTTAATATAAATCAAAACGTATGAGTACTCAAGTAGACAGAGAAGAATACGACTAGTGAGTTTTGATGTATACTCTTTTTTATTATCGCTCAATCAATCTTTTGTTCTTGTAAAAAGCCAGTGTCATTCACTGTAAAATGATCATTCACTATTCTATTTACTTTTTATTATATCAAGTAATGGTAATTTCAAATACTTTTCAACTTGATTGTTAAAATGCTTATCTTATAAATCGATCATTTTTATATTTGTAATACAGTTTAAAAAAAAAAAGCAGCAGATATATTCTGAAAGCTTGTTTGATTCTGGTTTATATTATATAAAGAGACTATCTTGTCTAAACAATTTGAATCTTCTCCCCTCAGGTTTATATCCTTTTCCCCTCTCCTATTACTTGTCTCTCCACTTCAACTGCATGTTGGCCGTGGTAATTTTCAATGTATTGTGTAGTACAAAAACTGTTAAAAATGCTGACACACAGGCAACAAGGGAGCCGTGTCCATATTCTTTACCCCACAAAAAAAAAACTCCGTTATACTATTATTTAAATAAAATTCATATTGTTTTCCACATCCTTTCTTCTTTACAATATGCCAAGCACAGCAACTGAATATAACCAAGATATCAATAGCTATAAGCCATCTCATCCTACTTATTTTAAAGTCGTCCGTCAAGGCACTCCAGGTGAGTTTTCGAGTAAGCTCGTAGCAGAACGTGCTTTTCCAAAGGGTTCTGTTATTGCTGAGCTCAAGGGATTAACACCTGGTGAAAAACGGTACTCTTCTGTTCAAGTGTCTGAAAATGAACACATTGAGTTAAACAGTGATCTTCTCTATATGAATCATTCATGTGACCCTTCTGCCATAATGGACGTCGATCGCATGGTTGTCACTGCTAATAAAGATATTGCTCCCGGTGATGAATTGACTTTCTTTTATCCTTCTACTGAATGGGATATGGGTAAGTTACTATGAATACTCCTTATATCGATTCTAATAAGCCACTAGCACAACCTTTCTCTTGCTGGTGTGGTTCACCAAAGGTAAGCTATAAAGTGTTGTATTACGTAATATACTTATACTCTTTTAGTGTATCAAAACCGTACAAGGTGCTCAATATTTACCTACACAAGTCTTGAATCAATTTCACCTCAGTAAACACATTACGGAGCTGATCAAAAAGCGTGACGAAAATTCGTTATAAATCGATAATCTAAACTCATCCTTCAACTCTCTTCTTCTTTACATTGTTTTTAAGCCTTTTTTTATTATTATATTATTAACACTATGAAAAATATATAAAGATATATTATATTGTCATTATGCAAAAGCAAAACCAGTTGAGCATTCGCTAATCGCCTTGAAAAGATTGGCACGTAAGCTTTCGTATGAGTCATATTCGGGTAGATCTATTTGATTGAAACTACATCAAAAGTGTTAGATCAGATTACTTTGAATCTAGAGCAGTAATAACTTACCATGTATGTGCAGAAGGAAGCCTATTTTCACCGCCAAAGTCCTTATGAATTTGGAACTTTTGTATACCGTTTGAACCTTGAAGATGAGCAAAACCTTCTAAAGGTACCTTAGATGTACCTGTAGCAAATTGAAGCAATTTAGCACGTTCTTCTTGATCAAAGCTTCGAACAGCACGCCAGAACCATTGTACAACAGGAGAGGCTGCTGTATAGCCTTCATATATCGTGTTGTTCTTCCAATCGTCAATATCAATATCGGGTAGACCTGAAATCAACAATTCAAGTTCCTGTTCATTAAAGATTTGGATCAACGAAGCTGGAATGATTTCATGGAAGCCTTGAACGAATGCATTGATCTGGTCTTTGATGGCTGTCGTTAATTTCTGCTCAGTAACAAGAGCAACATATTCATGCTTGTTTGCTTCGGTTACTGGAATATTTCTGCCATTAGGCTTGAGATCAATCGTTTCTTTGGTGCCAAAGTAGTCAATTTCAATACTAAAGGTCAAATCGATGATATCTGTAATGTCATTTTCAAGCATCCAAACAAGACTTTTATAGTATTCTGGGTCAATAGCTTCGACATCTCTATAATCTACTGGTCGACCCAAAATGTGTTTGTAAAATGATCTCGTAAAGTAGGCATCCAAAAGACGTCCATCATAAATAGCCTTGCCAATGACTCGACCAACAAACTTGAAATAGCTCAAGTGATCAGGATTCACTGCAGATGCGCGATTTGGCTGGTAGGTTAGCTTGTCGGCAGCAGATGTGATAAACAGTGCATAGTTGGGGTCAAACATTTGTCTTGCTAAAACAGAAAACCATTCACGGGTGAGACCACCGGCATCCAGACCTTCTTCATGATAGAAGCTGACAGCCAACTTGCCGTATTTAATTTCATCGCCTGTTCTTATTTGGAAGTGGTGATAAGAATCTTCAAATACATACTGTCGGCGCACATTAAGCTGCAATTGAGGATAGGTCTCTCTAGGTCCTGTACGTTTGTGTAATTGCTGGAAGAAGTAGTTGCGCTTGTTGTCAAATTCTAACATCTTGGGGTTGCGGACAAGTAAGGCAAAGGATCCACTCATGAGTGCAGGATTGTTACGAACCATAATGTTCAGAACTTTCTTGTGTTTTTCAGTGAATGCAAAGAAGAAGGAATCTGTTGAGCCAGTTTCTGGTGCGGTTGCAGCATTCGAATATTCATGATTGCCTTGGCCCTTTTCTGCTGTGCATTTAGAAACAATAATAAAGGATTCAATCAAAGGTAAGAGTACAGTAGCAACATTGATCAGATCTTCCTTTTCACGAACAACAGATAGACAGTTGCCTAGCGTCTGCCAAAGAGGTAAAAAGTCAAGCTCTTCATAGATTTGTAACATCTGCTTTTCATTTTTAGCCACCAATTCTTCATTGGTAGTCTTGTCTTTGTTGCTCAATTTGCGTGAGAACATATAGTCTATTGTCTTCAGCACACGTAATAGCTTGGCTTGGTAAGAGGTAGATGCAGAGAAAGGCGCAAGTACATTACTGCTAATTTCGGTACCAGGCATTGCGTTCTCAAGGACTTCAACAAGATTAGCAAGGTCTTTAAGTATTTGAGCACCAGATTTCTTAGCATCTGCAATCAGTTCGTTCACAATTGTCTGTTGAGCTCCTTCTAAAGCAGAGAGATGTGATATGGCGTTCAAAGTATATTGGAATGTCTTGCTGGAGCATTCGCCGTTAGTAAGCACATGCACTATAAGTTTTAAATAAGAGTCCAATATAGTTGGTGGTTTAGGCATAGACTTTTCATCCAAGGTTGGATCTTTCTGCTTGTTTTCTAACTTTTCTTGATACTTCTTGACCAAAACAGGGAATGGTCTGCACATAACTGACAACAGCTCCATCAATTGCTCCATTAATGAAGAATTGTTGATGAATACTGCTCTATCTAACAGGCTCATCAATACAAGTATAGGATACTTATTCCAACTATTGGGAGCCTTTTCTTTGCTTTTGCCTTTTCTGATGCTTGAAGATCTCTTCAGACCAGCTAAAGATTCGCTTTCTGTTAAAAAGTAAGCCAGTGATTGCTCATTGCAAGATATGATATGCGATAATGCTTCCAAACAGCGTTGAATGACATAGTTTGGAACATTTTCAGCATTTGGTGATGCTGACGTTTTGGTTGTTTTTTGAGGATTCTTGCTTGCTTTTCCAGTGGAGAGTGCAGCAAAGCTATTATCAACTGAGGCAAGATCCGTGTTACCATCATAAAGTACGCATACAAGGTATGATAAAAGATCACTTCGTGTCTTGCTGTTTTCACACAGATTGAGCAGTAATCGATTGAGTAGGGACTTGGAAATACTTTGAGGTATGAACAGGAGTCTCACTAGTGTAGCAAGCTGAGGCTTATCAATCAACTGGGCAGCAGCGTCACGTCTGCGGTGCTTAGCCTTCTTTTTAGATGATGTTCGCTCATCATTTTGGTTTTCTGAAGAATAGCGTCTGCGAGAGACAAGTGCGTCATCAGCAGCTAAAATACAAAGTTTTAGTTGACATTCTAATTTTGATATTTATCAATTTACCTGAAGAAGAGGGAATATTGACCACGTTAGAAGAATCAGCGGCTGCTTGTGTTGTCTGACGATTTTGTCTATCGCGTCTTTCCCGTTCAATAGCTTCTTGATGCAGAACTTCTTCTCGAATTTCTGGTGGCAGAGCATCCAGGAATTCAGGACTAATCGAATCATCTTCTGGTTGTAAGTTGGTCTGGGGATGATTGCGAATTTGCTGATTAATGACTTCTTCTCGTAAGTCATCTGGAAGGGCTTCCAGAAATTCCACATCAATTCCAGTGCCTGAAATATCAACAGGCTCGCCATGGACCACAACAATTGTACGCTCTTCTGTGTTTGCATCAGCAGGCTCGCCTTCAGTAGTTGTTACGTCCATAGCACTACTAGATGCTTCGGTTTCTTGAGTATTTGCACCAGCCTGTTCTTCCTGAACCTCTTCGCTATGTTCTTGTTGTTGAGTCGCTGCTTCCAAAGCAGCTTGTCGTGCTTCTTTTTCCAAGCGCCATTTTTCCTCTTCAGCTTTACGTCGTTCTTCTTCTTCCTTGCGACGCTGCTCTTGACGCCTCTTTTCTTCTTCAGCTCGTGCAATCTTGCCATCTTCAATTGCGATAGGTACAAGAATATTCAATATGGAATTGACTACTTTTAGTGCCTTTTCGCTCAAGTTACTACCAAACATCATGCGAGCTTCTTGGTTCCAGCGGTCATTGGATGTCATAGGCTGGAAATCTTGCAGGATTGCAATTCCTTTTTGTATGTGGTCATTGGAAGGACCATTGGCAGCTCCTTCCTGAAGGTTTTGGGCATTAGGTGGACGATCAAACTCAAAGGATCTGAATACTCCTCCTGGACCATTCGAAACGTCTACTCGGACGTGACTGCCTTGATTTCCAGAAGGAACATTCGTTAATAAAGATTCAAGCATGCGTATAGCATTACCTCCGATCATTTCCTCAAATTCCTGCCAGTTACTGAAACCAGTACCATGACCTCTTCGAGGAAGTGGGTCGTTAAGGGCAGCTCTTAAGGTACTACCGCCACTTACGGTTTGTGTGGTAGGGTTATTGGACAAAAGGGGATGGGTAATGACATCCTCCTGTCCGTTGATATTGGCTGGAGTTCTCATTGTTCTTCCAACTATTGAATAAAAAAGTAAGCATACCATCAACATTGGCAATTAGAAAAAAAAATTACCTCCTTCGATCAAGGCACGGCGAGCATTAGGTAGTCTTCGTCTAAATCCGATAGGAATAATCGTACGTGGGGCACCACCATATTCATCACCTTCTTCAAACTCATCATTCTCTTCAGTATTAAGGAATGGAGGATCAAGATCATCAGCATCGAGAACCATGCCGTCAGAAATAAGATCTGCTTCAGATTCAGCATCTAAGTTCTCTGAAGCATCTTCAAAATCAGATAAAGCATCCAATTCATCTTCCTATCATATGCGCATGCGTAAATGGAAGGTCAAATTTATAAAATGATTTGTTTACCTCTTCATCATAGGGAATATCAGCAGCTCGAATACCAGGGCTCTGATCCTCACGTTCATCAGCATTAACAGAACCACCACGAATGATACTCGAGTCTTCTTCAATATCCTCCAAGTGCCAAGTCATCTCACGATTTCCATCGTCTTCGTCCTCGTCATCAATCAATTCAGCTTCTGCATCAATGTCATCAGAGTCATCATCTTCATCCATCTCATCCTCATCGTAGCCATGAATGATCGCCTCCATTTCTTCATCGCCATCACCTTCATCTTCGCCCTCACTCATGTCTGAAAGATCACTTTCACTTTCTTCATCAAACCTAGAGAAATAACATGAGTTTATCCATCGTCTTCAATGTGCATCTACTTACTCTTCTTCTTCTTCGACCGAAGAACCAAACACGTCACTATAATCTTCACTACCGTACTCTTCTTCTTCCATTACATTACCATACATGCCCAAAGCAGAATTTCTATAAAGATCAGGAGCACCTTCGTTTTCATCACCTTGGCTCGCTGGTAATTGTAAGCTCTCTTCGGCAGTATCCATTCTGTCCGCATCGTCCTTGTTAGAGTCACCACTAGCATCCTCAGTATCATCTGCATTGATAGCTAATCTTGTCAGGAGCTCTAAAGGTCTCAGCATAGCATTGAGTATGGTCTTGGAATGAGGATAGCTGACGTCAACATCATTCACTGCAGATGTTAAGACAGCGACAAAGTTTTTGTCCAACATGATTCTTGAATTACTCATAGCAGCATCTTCTTTACTCAATTCATTATTAGAGGATTCAGCGTTTATGGATCTAGGAAGAGAAGATCCAATGTTCAGTCTTGCATTCAAGATGCGATGACAAAGGTCAGACAAGACAAGATACTTGGAGTATTTGACAGAGGCTGGGTCGTTGGATGCTATCGCGTCCTTCAAAGAGCGTACGACGGCTTCCAAGACGTACTTTCTGACCTGATACAGTTCACTCTTTTGCTGGGCTGACATTTCAGAAATAGGTGTCGTGTCACAGCACATGGCGACTAAGGTAGAGGCAGTCCATGTAGATAAAGCTTGCTGTTTACGTGATTCTTCAGCGTATGGGTTGATGTGGTTGTAAGGCAATAAATCGTTGATGAGCATAGAGACAAAAGATCTATGCTTGACACCTGGAGTGCGAGGATGTCCATTCTGTTTCTTGCAAAAGTTCAAGACGTCGTGCTTACAAGATGTATAGGATGATATCAATTCAACAAGGCATTGAAGCAAGAAGCCTATGTAAACAAAGCTGATACTATCTTCTTTGTCCTTTTCTTCTGCTGTCCTATCTTTTTTGCTGTTGACTATAGCCTCGGCACGTGTAGTCATGATCTCGGTCAAAAGATAGTAGATCACAGTTTCGGATGATTTCTTTTCTTCTTCACTGATGTCAGGTTTAACACCTTCTTCCCGCTTTTTCAACTTGATGGTTCGATCAATGTCATACTCGTCATATCTTGTCATTCTGCAAGTATCCGTCGTCACTTCGACAAAGGTGCTTGGATCACGAAGGACAACATGTGCATTTGTGCGAACAAATGAAGAGACGTCCATATTACGAGGGCGAGGATTGATAAACCAGTTTACAATGGTATCTTTCATTGTGCGCCGTAAAACAGGTTGGGATTCGATAACGTGTCGTAAAATTAAGATAATGAATGCTTGTTGTCCTTGTATACCCTCTAAGCTTTTCTTGGGTCTGGAAAACAATAGCGAGATACCATCGAGTTCGACAAATGCACGAGCGTACTCTTGGTTCCTTGTCAGACGTACAGTCATTCGGAAAACGGAATATATGTTGTCTCTAGAAAGGTTGGATCGTTTTAACAGCGCAACACAGCATTGTAGGAGCTTGTTACAATGCTCAGAAGAAATATGTTGGATAGTTGCACGTCCTTCTTCTGTCGTATGCAGATTGTTCTTGCTACTGGTGTCTTCATCGTCATGGTCATTGATACTGTCTTCACTGTCTGACGGAGAATCTTGGCTGGGTAAATTAAGCTTCTCTTTCTTTGGTTCTTCGGCTTGTGCAATAAAGGCTTCTAATACCAAAAAGAGCGTTGCAACCCAGTCAGGAAGTTGATCATCTTCAGCAAAATCAAGCATATCAAACATGAAACTGAAACGTTCAGGCAATTTGTACATTATTGACTGCATAGGTGGCTCACGGAGCAAGAGCGCGAGCAGTCTAAGACGATGGTTGAGAAAGTTTGATTTTGAAGCATCCTTGGAGACCTCTTCGATGCGATCGAGAAGCAGAGTGAGAATCTTAATCGAAGCATCTGTCACAGCTGCAGTAGTGCCCTTGGGTTTGTCGTCGTGTTTACCTAATGCTACTAGTAAGTCGCGAGCATCAAAAATAACATCTTCTCGCTGGTCAGTCAGTGACAAGAGATAAGGTGGAAGTGAATCACAGAGATCACGACGAGCTTGCTTCAAGTTGCTTGTGTTTTCAGAGTTATTGTTAGTTGAAGAGCTTGATTCAGCAGAAGCTTCAGTGGGTCGTGATTCAAAAATAGACATTGACAGATCTACGGAGTGATCCATATCTTCATCCATATCACTGTGCTCATCTTCATCATGTGAAGCCATATTCTCTTCCTCGTTATCCTCTTCTTCATCTGTATCTTCTAATGCTGGAGTTTCAGATGACCCGTGGGGTTCTTCAGCCTGTTGTTCAGCGTCATGCGATGTCTCTTCAGTACCTTCACCAGAAGCTTCACGAGGAGGGCTAGTGCTGGGAATAGCGCCTCTTGAAGTATTTTCTGTTTGTCCAAGCATGGTAGCAGGGTGACTAAATAAGTAATCGACAGCCCGAGACACTTGGTTGTTGCAGCGTGTCAGTGCTTGCTCGGCAGCTCTTCTTTCAAAACCCATTTCCACTAGAGTCTGGATATTCTGCTCAGAGGCAACTGCAGGAGTACGAAGGAGGGTAAAGGGTGATGTCATGAGGGGAGCAGTGAAACTACTGAATGGGTCTCCACCACGAGTGGCGACAGTGTGCGTCAAGAAATCTCCTTCTCCTTTCATGACTTGCAAAAAGATCTTTATGAGAGTTTGGATAATGGTCTTTGAAAATAAGTAACAGTCAGAACTGATCAGATATTCTTTGAGAGGAATCATCTTGAGTTCCACACCCACTATCCATTCAAGCGGATCAAAGTAGTCGTTGGCCTTCTTATCCTTATTGACCAAGAATGATGTACAAGATGAATCACGTAATGCTTTGGGCGAGCTAATTTGAAGAAGGACAGCAAGCAGGCTTTCGATAGTGTTGTTGATCCGTTTTACTATCTTTCGGTGTTTGTCATGATCCTCATTGTGAAGCTGCACCACAGTGTTCCACAGATACTTTAGATTTTCCAAAAGTAAGTCAATACCATTTTGTTTATCAAGAGCAAGAGCAATAGGCGTTTGAAGTGAAGATTGCGAACGCTCATCGCGTAAAAGAAGAGATGTCATGGTGTATATTGACGTTAGATAATCATATTTACAAGGCATGTCACATTCAGTAGTGTTTAGTTTTTCAATATCTTCCTTGATGAGCTCAGCCAAATTCTTTGAAAGCTTCAAGGTTTGAGGCTTCTGTAAAGGGCCAGCAGCACGTCGACTAACTGACACTTTGATAGCAACTAAGAAAAGAGACATTAATAACAGGGTATGACTGAATATGATGATTTTTTTTTTACCTTGAAAGATAGGAAGAACAGATTTAGAAATTTCATTCAACATCGTCTTGAAGTGCTTGATGTTCAGCATACGAGGGTCCTTTCCTGAAGGAACACTTTCAGAAGTAGTTGTTGTACCTGAGGTAGCATTTGCTTCATTACCATTTTCTTCTGGGTCTGAGTCAGTAGTCGAACTGTAGATCCCTAAAGGATGTTCAGAGTTGTTCATCACGTTCTTTTTCAATGCAGGGTTGTTTGGTGTAGGGTGTTTGTAAGCATACCAAGCAGGAGGCAGAGCTTCCTTGAAAAGCAGAGTTTCCCAGACCATCACACGATGCAGTCGACCCAGCAGTTGAATAACGTTTTCATTTTCGGATTCATTCAAGAATTCTGTAACGAGAGAAACACCATTCTTTCCATGAGAAAAGACAGAGCAGCAACAGAGGTTGGAGAGTAAGTTGACATAAGCATGTGTCTGAATTAAGGAACGGAGTAGCTTGTTTCCAGAATCAATCTTGTCCTGTTCGTTCTCATAGACGTCTACATACTCCACCATCATACTCTTTCGCCTTGCAATATCTTGATCCAGTAATGAACCAATGGATTCCTTAATCTCTGTCACAATGGCCATCATCGTAGGCAAGGGGCTAACTTCACTAATCATTCGAAATATGTATGCAAGGGAGTCAGAGCCAAGTGTTACAGAAAAGTTGGCAGGTAGAAGAGGGAGGGAATAATAGTCCAGAAGCATCTCGGGGCATCCTTTCTCGACAAACTCCTTAATGTTGGACGTGTTTTGAAACAAGCCTTCGAGGAATCGTGAGACCATGTCGATAAAAGAAACAAGTAAACACTCAAACTTTCCTGCCTTGTCATCCTCTTCGGTTGTCGTGTCAGTCTCCATTGCACTTGTTGAACGAGTTTGAATCAAATGACTGTTATCGTTGGCAGCACCAGGGCCATTCATGTCAGATCCCATCTCAAGCACCTTCTTGACCATAGTCGTGACACATTCAAATACAGCAGGCTTTAATGATGGATGATGGCGAACCAGTTCATCCATAGTAGAACCTAATGTAGTTGCGCAATCAATATCAATAGGGGTTTTCAAAAACTCGGATGAAGTCATCAATTCAAAAAAGTGTGGTAAGGGCTTTTCTTGATTAAACATGTCGAGACCTGGAGCGTTCAAGCAGATGGCTCCAAATGCATTTACGGCAGCCATCAAGACTTCACTGTTTGGTGTTTCGTATGTCGAGATAGTGCGCAAAAAGCTTTGAGGCAATTTGACTTCTTGTAAAATCGGAAGAGATGTTGGTTCACTGTGAATGAGTGTCGTGGAAACGTTGATAGCCAAGGCAAAGATACTGTTTCCAAATGATTTTGGATTATCCATGATCAGTTTTAATGAATGAGGCAAACTGGAGTCAATCAAGTTTCGTAAACCTTCAGCTGTACCCGAAGATTCCATCATCCTCAACAAGAATTTCAGCATATTTTTAATGACAGAGAGTCGGTCATGGGGAATATTCGTCTGTTCGGTTGAATGGTAAGAACAAGCGGTTTCTACTTCCAACTTGATCTTTTCCAAGAGTGTGTCTAATCCACCGGCGTTACAAAAGGCAGTGAATGAATTGTTGAATGAATTGACAATGGTATCGAGCAAACCGACGACCTTTGCGACGCCTTTGAGTTGACTGATTTGGTGATTTCCAACTATATGAACCAAAACGGGGATGATACCTGCCGAGATCAGCATTTGGCCACCATGTTGAGTTTGTAATAAGCATGCGATGAATGAAAGCATAGCTTCGAGGAAAGATGGAGAATATTCTGATAGGAAAATAAGAATAACGTGTCATATACTTTTTAATTGATTCTTTACCTTCATTTGCACTCACTCTACGCAAGATTTGCATAAGGATACCATGGTTGGCAGAGGCATTGATAGCAGTCAAGATTTCAGAAAGTTTATTTCTGTGTCTTGTGATGGCATCCAAAGCATAGAATACAAAGGTTTGAATTTCCTATAAAGAGATATTAGAGTAAATTCATCATGCTTTACACATTATTTACCAAGTCAATATTCTTTTCAGGAGAGATCAAATCGATTAATTGAGAGACCAAATAGGGTTCATATATAAAAATCTTGTTTTGAGCAGTATTTTCGGATACACCATGGGCTATATAAAGAGAGGGTTAGTGTCTCTTTGATGATGATAAATAATGTATTTTACCCATGATAGCAATAGATAATATACGAATAGCCAAAAGGGTCTGTCTCTCTTCAAAATTCTTTACATGTTTTATAATACGTATTCTGTTTGCCAAGTCAAAGTGATTCTCCTTTGGTATATTATATTCATTAACAAATTGAATAAAGAGATCGATATCATCCTTTTCGAAATCTTGATCAGTGAATACATAATTGATGGTTTCTAGTCCTTCTTCTGTGTTATTATTATCACTTGTACGATAAAATTGAAGGTTCAGAGTCAACATTTTTGGTGAAACGTCTAGATGAGGTTGTATAGGTATTTGATTCCATCCTTTGATCAATTCGATTATTTTATCTTGAGGTACGGTGAATGATGACCGTATAGCCTTGGGATTATTTATTCTTTGTGCAGGTCGAATCATGAAATGAAGTACTTTTTGTAATACGTCAATGTCAAAAGTATTTAGAAGCATCGTTAGATGCTATAGGCAAAAGTGAGCGGGTGAATGATGAATATTATACAAACTTACCTCGTATGAATTATATATGTTTCTATTTGTACAATTTTCAAACAAAATATTTGCAAATTCAATGATTGATAAAATAAGGTGTTTCGTATGTTGATCAAATCTTTTTCGTTGAATATCCTTGAGTTCATAGTCTTTACAGATTCTATTCAATATTCCATCAAATCTGTCTAATACTGTCACCCAATAAAACAAGTCTCCTCTTCCATAAGTCCAAGTCTTTAATTCTCGAATGACATTGGGAATCTCTTCTTCTTCAACATTTTCAAGTCGTTTGATCAAGTCACTGAGCTGACGTGGCTGTTTTTAAATATAAAATGAGCTATGTGTATTATATTTGTATATAAATAAATATTTACTAAAGGTGCAAGCTTCTTTGTAGGTGATTTCTTGATCTTCATTGTCTATTTAAAGTGTCTTTGGTCGTAAAAATAAAAGTTGTATTTATAGTTTAGACTACCTTTTATCACTGAAAAATAAAAATAAAAAATAGAGAGAAAAAAAAAAAAAAGAGAGAGGCCTTTCAACTGCGGTAAGTTTTATTATTAACGCAGGAAAAAAAAAAAAAAAAAGAAAGGGACAATTGCGTGTCGAATGCACTATTTCTGAGCTTTAAATGTGTAAAAAAGCAAACTAAAAGGAAAATATTTGTAAACAACCATGAATGCAAAGGACCGTGTATATACTTGTGTTTATTATAGAATGAAGATTGCAAGTATATTCTTTTCATTCTGTCCTATTTTCCACAGAGTCAAGTCAAGATAGAATCGTGGTGTAGCTGAGTAGAAAAATATGGCAAGTCTAAAGATTGACTTTTTTCTTTTTCTTTTATTTTTCATATTTGCATAATGGAGAGCTTTTTAACAACATGTCATGAACTTACAAAGAAACAACAAGTGATGCATGATACAATATTTGATAAACTAAATGAATTTCAAAATATCCTTCAGACAACAAAAGAAAGCCTTGAAGAAGGTAAACCCTTTGTCAGTTTGACCAACGACTCATATAATACATAGACAATAGTTTACAAAAGATGTTGACAATACAAGAACATGCAAAAAAGCTACAGTTTCAAAGACCACAAAAAGAGTTTCAAAGCACTTTATCAAAGCTTGGAAAAGAGATTGACAGAGTATGATCTTTTTATATCAAGTAGAATAGGATTAATTCTATTTATTTAGAAATTTAAGCAAGATGTATCTGTTATATATCATCCAGAAGCATTTGCTGATAAACAAGATTTGATCTATCGTGCTTTGGCTTTACATTTCACTCGACAAGGTCAATTTGATTTGTGTGAGGAATTTTTAAATGAAGCAGAAATACCTATCGATAATGAACTACGCGATACACTTGAGAAATTGAGAAATGATATTGAACAAATGTATACAATTCTAGATAAAATAGAAAAGGAAAAAGATCTAAGCTTGGCTATTCAGTAAGTAAAAACACTATGGATTGAATATATGTATTAATTATAATAGATGGGCCGAGGCTAATCATGATGAATTGAAGAAAATGCAAAGTAGCTTGGAATTTAGTTTACATCGTATGAGGTTCATTCAAATATTATTATCAAAAACACCCATGGAAGCAATACAGTATGGAAGAAAACATTTTGGAACATTTTCAGAAAAGCGTTACCATGGTAAGAGAAAGAAACAATGAAAGAGTGAATGATTAAACATATTCTTTATAGAAATAAAGAGATTGATGACAGCCCCATTATTTGTGAATGATTTACTCAACTCCCGCTACAGCGACCTTTGCTCTCCGTCCAACTGGACAGATATCAAGCAAGAGTTTCAAAGGGACTTTTGCTCTTTATTAAGGATGAGTATACAAAGTCCATTATATACAAGGTAAAAAAGACATAAATCATCTAGTTGATCATTCATTAAAAGAAATACAGTGTTTACGTAGGTACCACCGCTTTACCCGTCATCATGAAACTATACAAGGTGATGATAATGAATAAGGCTGAATGGAGTGCTCAAGGTGAACTACCAGTTGAAATACCTCTGGAAGAAGAGTTGAGATTTCATTCTGTATTTGCTTGTCCTGTTTCAAAGGAACAGGCAACAGATAATAATCCTCCTATGATGATGCCCTGTGGTCATGTTATCTGTAAAGAAAGCTTAACTCGTCTCGCAAGAAGTAGTAGGTCCTCTTCCAAGTTTAAATGTCCTTATTGTCCTCAAGAATCTACCTTTGATCAAGCAACGCAGGTTTATTTTTAATAAAGTTATTATTCAAGCTTTTTAGCTCTATATAAAACAATGTATGCAGTATGCCAGTCTCCTCCTCCATCAAGACGTTCAATCTCTCCATCTTGTAAGACGGATACTTTATCATCATCAAATTTATACCATTCATTGGTATCTTTTTTCACCCATGCGATGTAATGTCCACTATCAGCTGATCTACCAACGTGTGTCAAGACAGCACAGAGTTCATATTGTCCTGTTGGATTACATCCCACATCCTTTACAAGATCAGGGTCCAAGTATTCCTTCCAGTCAACTTTTTCTTCTTCTGTAGAAACATCCATGCTAGATGAACCGTCCTCTCCGTCTAACTTTCTACGTTTTTCTTCTCTTTGTTTTTGAATCTTCTTATCTTCTACTTCCTTCATCTTCAACTTGGCCTTACTAAACTTATTTTGAAGTTCAGGAGTACACAGTTCTGTCGCATCAAACTCCAAAGGAAATTTGACCTTTCGTAAAATCTTGGCTCTAACCTGTTCTTGTGGTTTCCAAAAGAAACGAATAAATTGCACAGGCAGATACTGAGGAAGTCTACTGACAAGAGACTTGCGCTGGTACTTGGCTGTGCGATTTAAAGTAGGAGAATGCTTTTCGATCTCTTCAGTCATGGACTCCATGATACCATTGATCATATAGTTTGTATTGATAGAGATATGACAGCTTAACTTGTTAAAAGCATCCGTACTCACCGTTTCCTCTTCTTCGGATGATTCTGCACACTTTGTTACCGTCTTTAGCTCTCCTGTCATATAACGTTCAATAAAGTTCTTATCCTCCTCTTGCTTGGGCAACTTGGCTTTCAAAACCGAGATGATTTCACTCCAACATTCTTCCGCGTCTTGTTGCATAGGAATACCACCTTGTCCTGTTTGACTAAACTGAGGAAATGCCTGGCGCAGCATTTGCCAAAAGACAAGTGGAGGAAATCCATCTGAAGCCTTTGAAAGGTTCGTGAAGAGATCACGAAGACTTGCTACAAGGTTTCCACGATTATCTACACCACTTAGTCCTCCTTGATACTTTTCTAATGATTGCTGAAGCTCAGGCATCACACGAAGACATTGTAATGTAGCATTCTAAAGAAAGTTACGTAAGCTGCTGCATTTTACCATTCCTATTTTATTTTTCTTACCATATAACAAGTATTACCAAGGTTTTCTAAACCAGGTGGGATATCCAAAGCTTCCATGACTTCAGCTTCAGTCATATCTTCCAAGAACTGGACAGGCTTTGGTGGAGGCTTGGGAAGTTCTCCCGCAGTACCCATCATCATGAAAGTATGTCCATCCTTTAAACCAAGTTGGTTTAAATCTGTTGTGTCCTATAAAGTTTTGTTTTGTTGGTCAAGTGTTTCTATAAGTCTGTATGCTCTTGCCTTCAAGATGCCTCCTTTGACCATGATTTTTTGTCTTTCAGGAGGAACACCTGTTTGAGAGTAGATTTGTGTCTTGAATAGTTCAGGTGATTCGTCAGTGTCTAAAGGCACTCATGAGTTGCTTTATCAAATAATTGGTTTTATGCCTTACCTAATTCAATATTATCAAATTTCTTTCCACTCCACTTGACATTAACGTTGATCTTGGGCATTTTATTGTCGGTTCAAAAGAAAATAAATATCGCTTGTTCTGAAACTTTTTGTTGATTTAACCAAAAATGATTGCTAGTCGTACCTAGCAGCTGAGTCGGACTTTGGATGTGATCAATAGTCGCGCTTTTTTATTTGAAAGCTTATGCCTTTGCCTTCCTTTCGTCAACTATCACCTACAGTGGCGCTGTAGAAATTAAGCCCATCAAAGCATGCAAAAAAACTCATTGATGTTGAAATTGAATGTCTGAAGATTGGTTGGACTAATCATGGTGTCAATAGTACAAAATAAAGTTTAATCAAGATATCTTGTGGTGTTGGAAAGCTTTCAGCACAGAGTGTCAAGCCAATATAGCATTTTCAGCTGATAGTTTCAAATGTTGTTGGTTCCATTAAGAGTGGGTATGCCAGAATTAATAGTCATGTTTAAAAAATATGACATGTCCTGCTATCAGCTGTAGACATATGCTCTTGATTACTATTTATTTGGTCAATAAATTAAGAACTTGGTTTTTAGCAGCTCTCCTTATTAATTAAAATGACCTGCAGCTCAGATTATCTATGATTTATTGAGAAGCAACCAGTTCCATGTCAGCTATTTATCGACTAAGCCTTTTACTTGTCAAGTCTTTCTTTTCACTTGTTGTATATGCTTATAGGCAAAGATGGGTCGCATCTGTTTTTCTTTATAAAAAAAAAAAAAGGTTCTAACGAGCCGAGGAGTGTACAACGATGCGGAGAAGATGCCTGTACAACATTTTGAATTGCCAGAATATTAGTTTGTAACGATGAAAAACAAACTATTTTTTCTTTCTTTCTTTGCTTTATCGTCAGTCAATGATTACTATTCTTTTCTTACTATGTTTATACTTTTATAACGTAGTCTTAGCCAGCATCCACAACAATGTAGCACCTGTAGTGTCCGAATTAAAGGACACTGACCAATATATCATTATATTTAAACCTGAAGTTTCATCCATAAAGATACATAATCAATTAAAGAACATACAGTTACATCAAACAACCAAGCATAAAAGTCATCATACATCTAAATTGCATACAGTCAATAATTCATATAGCAGTATTGGCAAATTTAAATGGTATTCAGCACAATTTTATTCAGAGCCATTTGAAGAGTATCTTTCAACAAACCAAACAGTAAATGATACAGTCCATTATTGGGTAAAAGATACTCAGTTTTCACTACAAGAGTTTATACAGACAAATCCTCCAAGCTGGGTAAATGTCGATATTAAAAGTGATCCATTTGCTTTCATTAATACGACTGCCATATTAGGGATTAGATAGAATTGATCAAAGAGAAGGATTAGATAACGAGTATAGATTTGCTTCCAGTCAAGTAAGTAAAAAGAAATTACTACACAAGATAAGCATCGCAAACTCTATAGAAAGGGAACTGGCGTCACTATTTATCTAATGGACACTGGGATTCGTGAAGATCACAACGATATTGCTGGACGAGTGACTATTGGTAAAACCATCGTAGGCGATCCCAACGATCCTTCAGATAAGAATGGCCATGGTACATTTGTTGCTGGCGTTTGCTGTGGAACAAAGTACGGTGTTGCAAAGAATGCCCAAATCGTATCTGTCAAAACATTGGATGATGAAGGTAATGGTCGGCTGTCTGACGTACTGATTGGGCTTGAATGGATTGTCCAGCAGCATAAAAGTCAACCGAATGCAAAAAGCATTGTGAAGTAAGTTTTAGATAATTTTTATTTGAAAATACGAGGTGCTTAGTCTTCAATTAGTTTATCCTTGGGTGCTTTGTACAGTCAACCGACCAACGATGCCATTACAGCAGCAATGTCTTTAGGAATTCATTTTTCGATTGCAGCAGGGAATTATGGTGACGATGCTTGCAAATATTCACCAGGATCAACACCTGGTGCTATTACAGTAGGAGCCTTTGATCAGGATGATTCTGTCTCTTATTACTCAAACTTTGGAAAATGTGTCGACATGTAAAGGATGCACTACAAATTTAGTTTCTCCCCTTATTCATTTATAAACATAGATTTGCCCCTGGAACAAACATTAAATCAATCTGGCCAACAAGCCAAGACGCTACGCATGTACTCACCGGCACTTCCATGGCAGCACCACGTAAGATTGATAATTAAATGAAAATGCTTGAAACTAACCATTACATTAGATGTGGCAGGCACTATGGCTATTTTTCTCTCCCAAGCAAACTTTACACCACCAGAACTTGCAACCTATCTAAAGAATATTTCAACATTAAGAACTGAGGACTTCACAATCAACAATACAGGCGCTTGGTACAGTGAAAATAAGACAGTGATCGATAATGCGATCGATGTTGGATATCAAGTACAGAATTTAATGAATCAAAAGACTCGAGTTAATTTATTGTATAATCATCCTCATGATGGACAGCAGTTTTGGGTTTATGGACGAACTCTCAATTCTGCTTCTATTCTATCTTTTAACTTTATGATACCTCTTTTTACCGCTATAATAACTTTTATAATCCTCTTTTAGAAAATAATAAAGAATACAACTACCATTATCACTCTTTTCACTTAAATAAGTAAGCATTTGATGTGTTGGTTCTTGTTAATCTAAGGAAGTCTATCCATCGTATCGATAAATTGCATGAATTACTCAGGCATCCAGGTTCATAGGTTGACGATCAAGAATCAGCAATATAAAAGTTAAAAAGCCATTCCAATGTTGGTTTTTTTTTGGCGTGCAGCTCACTTTGTAATGAAGTAGCTCTCGTATAGATTATACACCCAAAAGAAGCTTTGGTTTATTTTCTATAACATCTTTATGCGGTCAAGTATAGCTCTTCAAAGATTGCTGATATACTGAACCCGTTTTATCGTCACAAAATAACTAAAGCCCCTCGATTTTAGCATGAATATTTAAACACGCTGACACCCCTCTTTTCTTTCCAATTCTCTTTTCCCCTGCAACAATATACAAACACTTTAGCTTAAATGACTCGTTCCTTGTCTCAAGATTTACAAAAACAGCCTTCGTTCTCTTTTGTCTGAGTCCGATATGTCCTTTGACGAGATTGCTCCACGATTACATGTCTCTAGATCAACTGTTTCGCGTTATTGTAACTCATGGGGTATCGCGCGCCCTGATAATCTCGGTGGAAGACCTCCTATTTTAAGCAAAACCAGCAGGGCGTTGATGAAGAGAGTGGTGCTTAACGGTGAACTCAAGACTGCCAAACAAGTTCATCGGCACTTTGTGAATTTATCCCCCAATTTAACTTACTATACCACCTTGAATGCACTCAAGAGTATGGGTTTCAAGACAAGCTCGCAGAGAAAGCATCTTTTATATGCAAGGAGTGCCTAAATTGGATCTTGGCGTACTGAAGCTAGACCGTATATGACTAAAGAAGCGTAATCTTTCTGATGAGTTAAAAATAACATCTGGGAGCTTGGATGATACTGTAACTACTGTTTATGGAAGGACTCGTTCATCCCAAAAAGGAAACCAACCAAAAAATGATTCGATGCACAACAAACCTTCACTTTTATTGAATATTTTACATTTGAAATATCAATCATATTACAATATAACTCTCTAATAATCTCTAAAAGTTCCTTGAAGCCGAATTATACTTCATTGTAATGAATATTATCAGAATACCAACAGTTGAGCTGGTAGCGTCACAGGGTAGTGTCCGTAGCACTACTCTTCTTTCATAAACGCCAAACTTTATAGGTTTGACTGTGCGCCCCCAAAAAAGAACAGGTAAGTTGTTGTTATTTAAAGTGATACAATGCTGGAACTATTTTTTAACTTGCCGTATGTTCCTGACTTCTTTTGGCATACACATCAAGATGGATCTATGCTTAGTAGATTATAGTGATAAAAATAAACGAGCAACATTAGCTATAGTGATTTTTGCAAGTACTATAAGAACAAAAGAAAAGTCTTGAGCAACATCATTAATTTTAAACACCCCTATGTCATTATGATAAGGCTTCAGATACATCTTTGCTTTCTTCTGCTTACTGATAGAATGTTTTGTATCATAAAGCATAAGACATTATCATTTCCCATCGCTATCAATCAAACTTATCACATTGGACAATTGATCAATGTATTTATAAATAGCCCTTATGTATTATCTCCTTGTGACGAAATTAGTTTTACTATAATATATACTTGAATGATAATTAATACTATATCATCTTTACTACTAGTGTACTCAATTCCCAATCCCCTTCTTCAATCTCTCTTCTATTGAAATTACGTAGGGGAAATGAGTAACCAACAGTAAGTGAATCAACCTTTTTTTAGACATTCCAAACAAAAGTTCAAAAAAAGTGTCAAACAGGTGACCAAGTGAATTACCAAATAATTCCAGAAAAGTGATAAATCATTTTCAAAGATCCGACTAATATTACAAATTGACGGTACAATGACATCTTTGACGAAAATAAGCTTCTGTATTCATATATAAAGGACACTTTTGGGCTTTTTCTCTCTCTTTAATTTCAATATGAATACCAAAGCCTACCTTGCCCTCATTGCTCTTGCTTGCCTTATTGCTGTAGTCAGTGCTCAATCCTCAGGTAAACAAAAAAAAAAACAGAATATTCTTTAGCTAACATCTATCTTAGTCAACCCTGTCGAATCTCTTCAAAGCAAGGCCTCAGGTGTCGCTGCTTCTGCTACCAACACATCTCCTTCTGCTCCTTCTAATACTGCTCATAGCGCTGGTTTCTCATTAACCACTAGCCTATCATCTACTGTTATGATGCAACTTGTCGTCATCTGCTCAGCCTTTATTGCTTCTTACTTTTTAGCTTAAATGCATCACTTACAGTTTTTACACTATAAATTAAAAAAACTCAAACGAATCAAAACTAATTTTCAGATATTTGCTTACCTTTTTGGATGAAATAAAAAAGGAAATTATGTTCAGACAATTTTAGAAATAATAATTGCTCTTTTTACCTGTAAAACCTTTAAGCCAACGCCCCACCAGAATGGGACGAGACAGCCACATTGGAGGTGGCGAGTTGTCTTTTGAAGATATTGGGTCGACCATGACCATTCCAGATAGATCGAGCAATGGTCAACATATTTTTGGCGGCCATAGCATCACGATTCCAAAAAATATTACAACTTTTGCACTTTAATACTTGATGGATTTTTTGACATCGTCATCTCTTCTACATTTCAGATTTTCTAGGTCTTGATTTAAGCAAGAGTTACAGGTCTATAGGGATATTGTTTAGAATGTATGATCTATGATCATTGTTATACTAACCTTGGAGGTTTTATATTCATTGATATCCAGAAGTAACAACCCTCCAAGTTTCTCTCTGTGCATTAATTGTCTATAAATGTTGTCGGAGACACCATGTCTAATACCTTTAAACTTAATATGATCTTTGTTTCTCAGACCGTCACCAAAGATAACCAAAGGCATTTTTTTGCGGTCGCCTTTTTCAAAACGGTTTTTGTTCCTCCTTCTGTAAGACACGAATAATGCTTATATTATACTAAAAAGAAAAAGAGTATATACCTTTCTGATCGTGGGATAGTAAGTGTGTGTTCCTCTTGAACATCCGCAGGCCTTCGAGCTTTTTTCCTTTTTTTTTTTCTGCTCCTCTTCGTATTTCTTGCCACCATACAACAATATATTTACACTTTCTTGTATGACCTTTTGTGATCCAATATAGTTTAGCCATTTTAGTTTTGCAGTCTCAAAATTGTAAAAGTTAAATAAGGCGTCCATGTGTTGCAATATATAAGTTAGATACAGCATGTATCGTTGAATAGATGTAGTTTTTGGCAAAGGCATATTTGTTTCAATTCTTTCGATACCTAAGCTCCATACTCTTCTTTTTCTTGATCTTATTGAGGAGTGCTGGTCAAAGGTTAAAAAGCATGTCAAAAGAAATCCACATCCTCTTTAGATACATGAACACCCAGAATTAAGGCCGCTTGTGAAACTGTCACTACAGAAGACTGCCTTGGCTGGATTTGACACTCTGAAATTTACTAGAATAGATATCTTAATAGACAAACTAGCATCATTTAAGATCTTAAAAGCCTTTGTCTGAATATTGTTTTTTTATTATCTGAATAATTTTCTACTGCTGTCTGAAACCATTTTTACCTTCCTACCAGACGATGCATTATTAACAAAATTGCTACATACATACAATTACAACGTATCTCGAAATGGTATCAACTATCCAAATCACCTTTATGAACATCAATCAACAATGAACATCTTGAAACTATGTCGCATAGTAACTTTATTAGAAAGCGAAGACAGTTCTTGATTGACAACTACCGTGCGAAACTCCAAGAAAAACATTCTAAACTTCTGTCTCACTGCCGTAATAATCTAATTGATGATCCTATTCTTCGGATATTAATAACAAGAAGTGAACGGTCTCGTTGCATGAGATGGCGACTTGGTTGGTTACCTCTTGGTAAACCCCAAGCCTGGCCCTTTTATCCAAATGAGCTTTTTCACGTCAGCATAGTTTTTATTGTTTAGATATGCACAACCGCCTTCAGATGCCCAAATCTATTGACGACCCACTTTCTTATCTTTTGAACCTCTTACCACCAACACTCCTTACCAAAAAAGCGAGGAAATCAATCGATGCCTGGCTCATTCGTTTGCCTCCCATATGTACAGTACTACTTGAGATGGACTACTTAGCTCACGCTCTGTTCCCTGAATCTTCAAATCATCTTGGTGAACCCTTTGTCAAACGCCTTTGCTACATTCAGCAAAAATTTTCAGATAGTTAATTATCATCCCTAATACATAATACTTTTACATTTTCCCTTTAATCCCAAAAGGGTTTTTCATTCCTTTTCACAGCGATCTGACCCGGGCAATACAGCATGAAAATGCTATGTGCTCATCGGTCATTAAAAATTATTATCAAATAAAATTATTCTTAATCGTATATGCAAGGTGATGAGAAGAAGCATTTGATGAAATACATTTGAGCCAGGCACAAGCAAAAAACACTGGTTTGTTTCATACTAATAAAATTAAAAGAGCTTTATTTCAAAAGCCGCTTATACAGCTCGGTTATCAAGGTTTAATTACATGCAATTTATGCTCATGTCAGGTTGTTTACATAAAACCGATAAATCAAAATTTATATTGTTACTAAACGGTTTTTTTATGTTTGGCGCGAGATTCTGTCGTAATGATGCCTTGATTTAAAGATGCATCTTTAGTCTCAAGTCATAAATGAATGCTCGATCTCTATTATCTGCCTATTTGTATATCCTTTTTTTTATGAAGAGAGTCTATTTATTTATAAACAAGTTTTTATTTTGCTAATAAATATACAAGCATACATATACACATGCATTATAAGAAATAAGGGATTATTTTGTGCTCATTCTCCTTGCTCTAACTCGAAGGGTATGATCAAAGACGGGTCTAGTGCTGGTTTTTCTAACTCTAACATGTCTAGTTGTTGCGGGTGCAGTTGTTAGTGATTGTGAAGAAGTAGTTGATTCTGGAATGATAATAGCAGATAATGGCCTGGCATGACGACGACTTCTAAGACTACTTGTGCTATCTTGTACATTAGGAATCAGTAATGTTGAAGACGGGGCAGTAGCCGACATTGGACTATCCGTGGTGTCTTTGTCAGCAAATATCGGTCTGAAACCAGGAGATACATGAAGTACAGAGGCGCTCATACGTCGTCTTCCACCGTCAGGCAAGATCATACGATTGCTAACAGAATGATTAAAGTCTACTAAAGTGCTAGTTGTTGTACTTGGCGCGTCTAAAAGTGAACTGGATGCCTCTGCCTGAATAGATCTCAACATTTTGTTGGCTCTTTGATAGATTGGATCCACGTTTTGTGTAGAATATGACTGCTGAAGGGTTGTACTCACACTTGTAGATCTCTGCCTCTGTCGTTGGCTTCGTCTTCTTGCCTTCACATCAAGTGTGTCCTTCTTCAACTTGTCAAGCAAACTATGTAAAATGGCTTTATCATCTTCCCCATCTGCTCCTTTAGCTTTGCCGGCGTTGCTATAGGCTCGCTTTCGTCGTTCTAGTTCTCTCTTCTTTTGCTTCTCTAATCTTTCCTGCCTCAATCTGTGTTCTCTCGAATCAGCAGAGCATTTCTCCCAATTAGTTGTAAACTCCTTGAATATACCAAAGAATTCATCTGGTGGCATCTTTTTGGGATCTTCTCCATAGAATCTAACAGTCTGGTCGTAGCTTTCTTCCATCTTTTTTGAAAGCATTTGGATGCGCTTAAATTCAGTCGAAGATTCTTTGTAAAACTGATGCATCTCAATTGCAAACTTATCCAACTCTTTTAGACCTTCGCCCTCTTCTGCATTTCCACTATTGTCAGGTAATGGGAAATGTTCCTTTAACTCTGACTCCAATTTGCTCAATTCCTGTTCAATGCTCTGATATTCAGCGGTGACTTCGGCACGAGAGACTGGGTAGATGTCAGTAACATTAAACATATCATGCGTTGCAACATACCTTTGGATGCTTGACCGCATTCATCCAACTCTTCTAGAAAAGGTAAAATATTTGGAAAATTCTTCTCTACAGCTTCAACCAAAAAGTGTAGTAGGGTTGTAGATTTTGAAGTGCCTTTGGTGTCTATCAACTTTTATTATTTAATTTTAATAAAAATGTTAGGTTTTCAAGCATGTATAAACATACCTTATTTATGCTGGCAATCTTTATTCCAAATGCTCCACCACGATAAGTGTTTCCATTTAAAAAGTTGCCTAGCAAAAGGATTAACTGAAAATGAAAAGGGTAAGTATGATGAGTTTAGAATACTTTGAGAGACATACATGCAGAAGTTCCTTGAAGCATTTGGCATCTTTCAGTGCTACAGATGCATTATAAACAGAAGTAATTTGCTATTCACTGTCAGACTTTCTATATCTTTATATTCATGAGATCCTTACTTTATGCAGTAATGTATATCTTTCCCAAAAAGTAGATCTAAACAACATGCATTCAAGTCTTTCCTTGAGTCTTGAGATTTTCATCATCTAATTTTTTGTATGATTAAATACTATGCTTTATCTTTTACAACTTTTACCTGTAAACAAAACTTCTCTGGCATTCCCAGCTTTTCAACATCCTCCAAAGGAGCATCTTCAAAAGGCTTTAGTTTTTCTGCTTCATCCGGTGTTGGCAGATACTTTAACAAGTTTAGAATGATTTGTTCATCTAAAAAGCAAGGATCCAATCTCAAAAAAGAGAAGCGAATTTCATCAAAAGGAATCTTCTTGATGATGTTTTTTATAAATATATCTGTTTGTGTAATGCAAATGAGTAAATGTAAATACAATTTTACCTAACGAACTTACTCAAATTATATGCTTTTTTGGTGTCTAATATCAGTGTTTCTTCTTTGAGTGGTTTTGCTTTAAGTTCAACAACTGGCTTTTGAGCAAACGTTATCTCTACATCGTCAAACACTCCAGCCTTTGCTAATTGATATTCCATGAGTGAGTCAGTAGATTCAATTTGCTTGTGAACTGATATTTCAATCTCGCGTTCAAAATCGTGCCAGATCGTTTGCTTAATGCTCGAAAAGTTCATCTTTTCCCATTCAACAAACTTTAGCTTCTGTTTGGGTTGAAATGCACTAGGCTTTCTTCCGCTGCTGCCTAAAAACACTGGAGGTGGTGGTGATTGCACTTCTGAACCATTAGTTTCTGCATTGCCTTCACTTGAGGAAGATAGAATCTGTCCAGATAAGGTTGGTAATGGTGGGGGAGGTGGAGGTGGAGGAGGGGGTGGCGGTGGCGGTGGAGGCGCTGATGCTTCCGTCACTTCATCAGTTATGGAGTCTTCTTCCTTTGGCTCTTTTTCTGTAGACAGATCCTCTCCAAAGACATAATTATCAAATGAAAATCCTTTTTCATCCTGTTCAGGTATGACTTCAATTTCTGGAACAGAGTCCAATGGAACGATAGATGAAGGGTGCGTCATCAAGTCTTCTATCGTGCCAAGGTCTTCCACAATCGATCTTCTCGACCGTTGACTTTCGGTTGTACTCGAAGTTAAAGAGTTGCTAACATCCTTTTCTGATACATTCTTTGCACTCTGTTGACTTCCATGACTAGATGACGTTGTTATAGATTGATTGATCGAACTCTTACGGCTACTACTTCCTGATTTCTTTGATCCTATGCTGGCTGCTGAATCAGTCGAGTTACCACGAGCTTTTTTGGATAAAGCATCATTGCTTGACCTTCTAACAAAGCTTCCAATCTTGGATTTCAGTGATTGTCGAATTGTTTCTGAAAATCCACTACTGTGTTGATTGGAAAAGGACGCTCTTGCCGAATGCTGACCATTATCCTCTGATCGTCTTGGTGAAGGTGATGGCGTTTTGCTTGCAGTGGAACTGGCAGAAACGTTATTAGAAGTAGCTGAAGGTGATATACGAGGTGATTTTGACGTGGTAGTCGAGTTTCTTGAAGGACTTCGCGACACTGGCGTCCTTGTCTGGCTGCTACGAGAATGAGATTGAGCATGGCTATTTGCCGTTTGCTGCTGCTGTACTGGTTGCACTTTTTGCTGTACTGGTTGCACTTTTTGTTGTACTGGTTGTACTTTTTGCTGTACTAGTTGCGTTTTTTGCTGCACTGGTTGAGTTTTTTGCTGCGGCTGAGTCTGTGTCTGTTTTTGTGATTGCGGCTGTTGTGATGGCTGAGAAGATGTGTTTGCGAGCTGAAGATGATGATTTCTAAAGCTTCGTCGCTTCGGCGACGGATTACCATACTCTGTAAGACTTCGTACGGAATCGTGAAGCTTTCTCATCTTTGTCTCAGTGTCTAATAATTCGGATTTATATCGTTCTTCTGTACTTTTAAAAAATATCTTTAACATCGCATTGGTCTGCCGTGAAAGGCTAAGGTCTTTTTCAAGATATTCTATCTTTGCTTCTAATGCTCTTATAAGGTCTTCGCAACCGTCTGAGCAAAAGTAAAGTAGAATGAGTAACTGAAAATAGTATCAAGAAGCCTTACCATTGTGCGTAATAGTTCCAATAGGTGATCTTGGGTATATCTCTTCTTCAACATACTGCTCTTTGGAGAATTTGGGTATTAAACTTTGTACAGTAAACTCACTCGCATTTTCTGAATAGTTATTTGCATCTGTGGCTACTTGCTGAACAAGCATCTCTATTAACTGAAATTGATAGTTGCTTTTCTCGGGATTGTCTTGAATCTTTAACAAGTAGCAAAGTATATGATGTAAACTGTCATAACTGGGTGTATTTTGTGTCGAGGTAAGTAAACTGTGCAAGACGCTCATCGGATCCATGCTGAAAAAGGTTTCCATATCCTCTTGCATTGCATCTACTTCTATTTCTTCTCTAAACTTTTGAATGGCAAGATTGATGTGTTCGTGATTCAGCTGCTCCATCTTTTTAAATATCTCGTTTACACCCGCCTTTTCTAACTCTTGGCTCACTAGGAGCCTTTCTTTGCGATCTTCAACAATATCAGGTCTGACGAGAGTGTTGATAAACAATACGCTAATGAACTACATGGCTTGATTAGAATAAGTGAGGAGGGATAAGAGATTATACATACCATGTACTGTGTTATTTGCGAATCGCCTGCCCCCACCATGCCCGTAGCCTTTAGATCATGGCTAGCTCCAACTGCAGATCCCATCTTTCCTCTTCCATCCAATGTTTTCTCCAATGCCTGTAACCAAGCGTCAAAACGTCCAAAGTCTTTTCCAAACTGTTTTAAAAGTTCCATGCCATGTAGTACCATCGATCTACCGTTTGGTAAGAAACAAAAGGCAGTCAAGGACTCACAAGCCTGAGTTCTTGCAGGGATATAAGGCGATAAGAGCGAAACACAAAAATTGTCGATGATTCGAGAATGCTTGAAGGCTTCTTGAATACCTGACTATAAAAAGGGGAGGTGTTACGATCAACGGATACACAGAGTCAATTTTGTATGGTACCTTCTTGTTCATCAAAGTGTTTAAGCATTTCAAGATCTCGAGTTCTATTTTATGATCTGTCTGTGTTCTGGTCATATCTTTATTAGCCTTTCTTTTGTCTCATTTGTCCCCTTTTTTAGCCTACCTATTTTGTTTTTTATGGATAATCCCGAGCTCTTTTGCAATTACTTGCATGCCGCCATCCTGGATAAACCGCTCTAACCAACTATGGAATGGATAATTAGTGTTTCATATACGTGCACATATATATGTATTACCTATCTGAAGTTCTAATATAATAGGATACTTCCAGTATAAGTTCATACGTAATCCCCTTTTGTCGTTGCTTACATAATATTTTGACATAGTTGGGTGGAGCAGTTTTCTTTGATGTTGCGCTACCATTTGATTTCAAAGTAGAAGTTGATGACTTTTTGGAAATGACTCTTTTTGAAGCCGCAATGTACTCGTCAGAAAGGCTTGCGAGTTGTTCTTCATCTAGATCAAGTTGTTTCTAACATCTAATTTAAGTATATAAAACATTCAAATAATGCCTTATAAGGAATATTTACTGCTACTTCCGTAAACAAGTCTTCTGCACTATCCTGATCTTCCGTAGTCGTCGACAGATTGAATGTCAATGTTTCTGTTTTTTTGCTTTCATTTGCTTTATCTAAAATCTAAGTTAATCTGCCCTGTTTTGAATTTCAGGAACAAAAGTCCTCATATACCAGAGTTGACTGTTTTGGAAGGTTTCAGATCTTTTTTAGGTACTTTGTTTGATATAATCAAAGGGGGTGTATTTGTAACTGAAGTGATCGAACTTCTTCTAGCATAGCTTGCTGCTCTTAACCTGCTGCTTGGTTTTCTATTACTACGCTTATTTCCAATACTTGATATAAAATCCATGTTAAGGTAAAGCTCACACGTAAATGTGTGGCAAAAAACCTTGTTGAAGTTGAAAAGAAAAAAGAAGGAAGAAAAAGAAAATATAATTTAAGGAGCTTTGCCTTTTTTTTATTGTTACTTGTCGTGTTACATGTTTTCTTCTTTCTATTGTATGAAATATAGGTTTCAGCGGATGTTAAATTGCTTAAAAAGGTTCATTGCCCTCAAACAAATTATTATTCTCTAAAGTACAGACCTTTGTTCATGTAAACAAAGTACTTAATTCAGTCTTTGATTAGTATACGCGACTAAATATATAGTAAGTATATCTCTTGTAATCACTGATTAGAGATCTATGTTATACACCGTATGATAAGAGCGAGACAGCCAAGTCAAAATTGAAATTGAATCTGATAGCTGCATTAATTGCTGTTCTGTAGTTTCGGATTGGAGACATGATAATAATAAACACAGCTTAGTTTTGTAGGATGCTAATAGGACAAAACAAAGGGAGAGCTTAAATAAATCGTGTAAGAGACTATGCTTTAATCTAATTTGCGGAATTTGATCGGCCATTTCATTATATTTAGTTTTCTGCTGCCTGGATACCAGAAGAAAAGAGGAGTTGCTTAAAAGATAGATATTTTTATAAGGGCATCCTTGACATAATAAATCATTGGAATCAGTGAATCTATCTGATATAAACAGCATCATTAGCACACAAATTTAGTATTAAAAGTAGCTTGGCATTTTAGCTTTTATATGATATACTAATAAAGCAAAAAAAAAAAGAAGGAGCTGCCAAGTATACCAAATGTATCTTATTATACTCAATTTGCCAGTACATAGATACTATGTTCTTTGCACAATAGGAGGTTATTTAAATAAAGGGAAAAAACCCCAGAATTGGTATGCTGGTGTTGTCACAACTCATATTTTAAGTCAAGAAATGTATCAAGTACACGACCATCGATTTTATTATTCTGCAGCATCTCTTTTTTCCAGTTTTTTTTTTTTTTTTAAAAAAAATGTCTTCAAGTGTCGTTTTTGAAAGCGTTCCAGTGTTCTCTTCTGCAATTATCGCCGAATTGGAGAAGAAATTAAAAGGCGATCAGGTTTTTCACCAAAGTCTGTCTGATAGCGCCAAGTCTGGGGTCACTCGCTTGATCCAGTTTTGGAATTCTAGGTGCTCTTTGATCAATATAGCTGAGCAGACAGCGGATGAGCCTCAGTGCTCAAGTGTTGGTGACAGTGTGAAGGCTGTCACATCTCTTGATGGAAAGGAGTGTAAAGGTGCGCGATCAAGCGATGAGGTGCTTGAAGAGCTTGTTTCCGATGCCGAGAGCGATGAATGGTCCTTGCCATGTACTCCTCTCTTGTACTGCTTACATTTTCAAGAGAAGGAGTCAATAAGATTTTTTCAAGGTAAAAATGTTGATGGTAAGCCATAAGTCAGTGTCTAAACAAAAATTCCTAACACGTTTAAATAAAAAAGACTCTTTTCCCGCGAGCCATTCCATTGCAAGCAGGTTGCCTGATGCTGTTGAGGTGCTTGGTACTGATGATCGAGGCATTGACGACCAAGATAAAGAAGTAGACTGCAACAACGAGCAAAAGGCTGCTGATGTTGCTCTTGTTGTACCTGCTGATATATCAGTAGCGAAAATATGCGAGGACCACAATTATTTTCCTGTCAAGGCTTTTCGCAATAGGTTCGAAGCCTTTTTCAAGAATGTAAAGAAAGTGTTGAAGAAGCAGCCAAAAAAGAAGGACAAGAAGGGTATTGCTTGGGGCGAAAAGCCAGATGCTCTCCCTGTTGTAAGTTTTTTTTTCAAGCTTTTCAATTATTGTGATCCCGTGCTCACATCGTTCAAAGGCTCCAATCCAACAGGCTTGCAAGAACGATGAGCATGGCCTGAGCACGAAGACATTCTTGTATGAGGAGTGCCTTGGCCTGGCTGGTTCAAGAATCTTCGTGACTGACAGACAGCAAATCTCTGGTATTGGCATCGATAAACAAATTTGGGGCAATAACGTTGAACAGGCGGCCAATGATCAAAAAGGCAGTGATGGTAAATCCTTGTCTTCGGTTTCCACTACTGGTTCGATAGCAATCAGGGCACAAGACAGCGAAGAGATCCTTGACATTCCCGAGGTAAAGGTGAATGACGCTGGTCTTTACATGGCCATAAGCAAGACTTCTAGCGGCAAGAAATACGAATTGGCTTGGCAGGATGCCTTCAACAAGGAGAAAAACAACCCTGAAGATTTCCAGGCGACGGTCGACAGGTAAATTATCATTTGCACAAGAGTTTTTCTAGCAATTCTCTATAGCATATCTTGGGCATTGTATGATATTATCAAAAAAACACACGCCAGAGAAGATTTCAACTGTGACCCTTTGTTCGTGTGGCCCAAGGCTTCTTGTGGTACCACTTGGGATAGGCATTGTGACACGCAGTGGACGGATGTGTTTGAAGAAGTCGACAAACTTTTCGCACGACCTAATGTAAGATAATCATTAGTCTTTAAACATCTCTTTTAATCAGCTACTGACCTACTTTTCTCAAGCTGACCTGTGAAGATATAGTTATCACCTATATCTATATCAAGCGATTCATAAAAGCATCTGGGCAAGCATTATTTGATGGTAACTGGAAGACTATCTTGCGATTGGCTGCCCTTATCACAGACAAAGTCTGGAGTGACAAGTGTGCTTACAACATAGAACACTTCCAAGTGACCAAGGAATTGCCTCTAACAACAGTGCAAGTATAAACAGCTTGTAGCTTTATTCATGAAAATTAACCTCTATTTATATAGTAATCAAATGGAGGCAAACTTTCTTAAATATTTAAACTGGAACGTCAATGTAGAATGCTTCGATTTCGCTGCTGCCTATCATGAACTTAGGCATTTTTAAAAGAATCTATCGATTCCTAACTCATCAAATATGTATTGAAGTTGACGTCTCTTTGTCTGTTTTTATTTGCTTAAATGCTCTTTTATGGCGTCGCTATATTTACTATAAAGCATAAAAATTACGCGTTAAAGAAAATAGTAAAGAAAAAACCCCATGCAATTATCTGCGCCATAAAATATCAAAAAGAATAGTAACTTTTTCAGTTCTTTGTCAAATGTATTGACTGTAATGGATTCCTTTTGTATTTTTATGCAACTCAGTAGTTTTATATATGATGATTTAATATTCATTAAGGCTTAATACAATGGAGTAAGATGAGACACATTTTCCAACTTGTTATCAGGTTCTTCAAATCGTTTCTTCCATTAAAAAGTTCGGATAAAATATTAATAATCTCTTTTGCAAGTTTGCTCACTTTTTTTTGCTTTTCTTTTTTTTCTCTTATAAATCCTCTTCTTTACAAGTCTTTAATATCAATGTAATAACTGAATTACTAAGCAGCCCTTTTATATCTCATTCTTTTGCTTCTGATGGGCTCTATCATTTTCTGAATAAAGTGGCAATCTGAGTGTTAAATAAAAGCGTCTATTCCCCCTAATCCCCTTTTTTCTTTTTCATGGCTTCCCGTCTTTTAAGCAGCACTTCAAGATCTTCTTTAGGCTTTTATAAAAAGGCCATTTCCTCAGTCCTTAAGCGAAATGAATCAACTATCAGTCCTGGATCAGAGGTATTCCATTTAAATTTATAACGTGTGTTAAAAGTTACTGACGACCGATTACAGCAAGGATTAGTCAATGGATTTCCAACCATAGTTCAAGAATATTCAAAGGCTTCTACAGGTCTCTGTAAAGTCACAACCCTTCCTAATGGTATACGCATTGCTTCTGAAAATACCCCTGGACACTTTAGCGCAGTAGGAGTATACGTGGATGCTGGCAGTCGATATGAGACTGCGAAAACAAGAGGTGTTAGCCATATTCTAGATAGATTAGCTTTCAAGGTATGAACAACAAATAATACTATTGTCCATTGACTAACCCAATCGTATATAAAGAGCACCAAGAACAGATCAGCTGATGAAGTAGTAGCAGAATTAGAATCTCTCGGTGGCAACATCATGTGCTCTTCTTCTCGTGAGTCCATCATGTACCAGTCTGCTATCTTTTCTCAAGATCTCGGCCGGGTTTTATCTCTTTTTTCGGATGTTGTCTGTCATCCTACGATTGATATGGCCGAAGTTGAAGAACAGCGTCAGACTGCTCTTTATGAAATTGAAGAGATTTGGTCAAAGCCCGATATGATCTTGCCAGAGATTTTACACACAGTTGCATATCAGGGAAACACTCTTGGAAACCCATTACTTTGCCCACCAGAGAACCTACAACAGATGACCCCAGAACTTATTCATGAATACAGAAATGCATGGTACAGACCTGAGCGTATGGTCATTGCTGCCTGCGGTGCTGAACATGACAAGGTGGTTGACCTTGCTGTCAAGTATTTTGGGGATATTCCTCAATCAGAAGAGAATTTGGATTCAGTCATGACGCATTTAGAAGCTTTAAAGAAGCAAGCGAATAAATCCCAGAGTCAGGACAATAGTAGCAGCAAATCCTTTGTAAAGTCGCTACTCAATACAAAATTAAGTTCGGCTAAATCTCAATCCCTTTTTGATATTGCAACACAACCTGCTCAATATACTGGTGGCACACAAATGCTAGAAATTGGATATGATACTCCATTGAATCACGTCTATGTTGCATTTGAAGGTGTATCGATTGATGATCCTGATATCTATGCACTTACTACGCTTCAGATCCTTTTGGGTGGAGGTGGCTCCTTCTCTGCAGGCGGACCAGGCAAAGGAATGTATTCTCGTCTCTTCACCAACGTTTTGAACCAACATTACTGGGTCGAATCATGCCAGGCATTCAATCACTGCTATACTGATTCTGGATTGTTTGGAATTTCCGGATCTTGTCAACCCGAATACACAAACGCTCTGTTTGAAGTCATCTGTCGTGAGTTAGACATTGTGGCTAGAGGCGATGTCGGTAGATTGGGCGTTACAGAAGTCGAATTGAATCGTGCAAAAAATCAATTGAAGAGCTCCTTACTGATGAACCTGGAAAGTCGAATGGTGCAACTGGAAGATCTTGGTAGACAAGTGCAAGTACACGGAAAGAAGACAGGTATCGATGAGATGCTGTCGAATATCGATAAAGTCGATATCAATGAATTAAGAAGAGTAGCCAGCAGGGTTGTGCGAGGCGCTACTAGTGTCACTAGTGGTGGAACTGGTAGAGCCACTATAGTCGCTCAAGGTAATCTCGCAGGCGTAAGAGACTTTAATAAGATTATAGATAAGTATGGACTTGGAAGTGGGAAATAAAGCTTTATAGAACCTTGTGTAAATTGTTGTAAAAAGGACTTTTTTCTTTCGTTTTGAACAGTCAACCGACTGTTATATTAAAATGGATATAATTTATTGATCATAGATAGCTTTTTACCTATCAAAGGCGCGCGACTGAATGATACAGTATTTCCGTATCAGACTGTCGCAAATTTTAATTAGCTTGTCGTAATTCAAGTCGGAAGTCATACTTATCCCAATCATTGTTGCCTCCGTTCCAGGTTCCGATGAGGTGGTGAAGGCTCTTTCATGCCACGCTTTATTTTCAGATAATATTTAACAAAAAATTTGTTCCAGTTCTTATTTCTTCAGATCTTTTTCGCGCCGCACACAGTGGTAATAATATGTCCAATGATTAATATGAACAATTGTTTACAAGAGAACAAGTCGAACAAATCATTGAGGAAATGTCAAGAAAATTCGATCTTGACAGATCAAGTGAAGGTCCCACAAACCTTCCAAACGAAATCGTGGAAGAACTGAAAGACAGCTCGTCTATGAATTTACAGAAGAACATCAAAGAATTTGTTAAGAACCTTCCAAAGTACGAAGGTAATGACTGGACCAACAGTTAGATCTTCAACAGAGAGTTTCACAGAGAGCTTAAAAGGAAAACTGTGGATGCCCTCCAAAGCACAAACGCAGTACACAAGGGAGCTGATCGACTCATCATTGCGCAAAGAGCAGCAACAGGCCTTTACGAAGAATTCCAGCAATTCCTGGAATCAGGAGGAAGTGAAGAACAATTCTTTCACATCATGGAAGGCACCTGACAACTCGCAGTTTATTCATACGCCACGAGTAAGATCACCAAAAGTGAAGCTAGGACAACGGCGATCAAGGCGCTCAGGTTCCCCAACAGCGTCAAACACTTGGAAGAAGAACCTAGTAACAAAGCCTTGGCCTTGGGCAGGGAAGAAGTTGAAAGAATCTTTCAAGCCAGATACGAACTGTCCATCCTTAAAAATGCAATTGGACGACAACAGCAATCATTTAACCACAGTAACAGAGGACTTGGACGTCAACAGAGATACACCAGGGGCCGTGGAACCTTCCACAAGTATTTTTTTGGACGTAGCAAGGGCCAACTACACACGGAGGCCCAAAGCTCCAATCAATCCCAATAAGACTACCATCAACGCCGATGCCTTCCTCCGCGACAACGGCGCATTACACCATACCAAGCGATGGCATCTTACCAGGGGGTCGTCTCCAATGTTTCTCAGAGCATTGGAAACGGACAATACTTCATTCATGGCCTGTATCAGTAGTAACACAAGGATATCAACTTCAGTGGAACCACAGATCTCGACCATGGAAATATACTCCAATGAAGTTCACAGAAGAGGAACAAGTAGCAGTGGACGACGCAGTGAAGAAATTTCTGAATTCAGGCATAATCGAGCATTCCCCGTCTCAGGAAAAGAGTTACCTATCGAAATCCTTTACAGTGAAAGAGCCAAACAAACGCAGGCCGATATTGGATTGCACGAACTTGAGCCAGTACATTCAATGCAATCACTTCAAAATGAAGGGTGTACTAGCTTTACTGGAGTTGTTAGACAAAAACGATTATATGTGCAAAATAGATTTGAAAGATGCATATGTAGTAGTGCCGATACACGAAAACTCCAGGGACTATTTGACCTCTTTACATCAGAACGTGGTATACAGATACAAGAATCTAGCATTTGGTCTCAACGTGATACCTCGGATTTTCTCCAAGCTCATGGAGCACGCCCTGGAACCATTATGCAAGACCGGAATCAGATTTGTCTTTTACCTAGACGACGTATGTGTGCTAGGGAAGACGAAGGAAGAAATGCAGGAAAACACTACCATCTCATCGGAACCTGGAACGGAAGCAATAATGATTGGGATAAGTATGACTTCCAATCAAACAGTTGCCGAAGTGGAAGAAGAAGATGAGGTGGTCACCCACCCTTCAACTTTCAACTGGCTATCTTCGCTGTTGTTCCCCTACCAAGATAAATAGAAAAAAATGCGTTGGGAGCGCTCAAAGACCTGAAGAAATAAGAACTGGAACAAATTTTTTTGTTAAATATTATCTGAAAATAAAGCGTGGCATGAAAGAGCCTTTACCACCTCATCTTCTCCTTCCACTTCGGCAACTGTTTGATTATCAAATGCGTCAAGTTAAATTTTCAAATGTGACAAGTGAATTTCCCAATTATGATAACCCAAATCTTCAAATGAGAGAAGTTAAAACCTGAATTGCGATAATTTAATACGGAAATATTGTATTATTTTATACGAGCATGAAGAGTAAACTGCTGTATAAATAGTGATGCTATAACAGTAAAAATGGACACGACGACACAGAAATAAAAGGAGTACTGTACAGCAATTTCAAAGGTATCTAATACGATTGCCAATACTTCTGGAGAAAGAAGGTCCCTAACCTCTGTCATGGATTTTCGGGCAATATCAATAATCTGAAAAAAAACATTAGTCATATATGGAGGAACATATACTTGTGTACCTTTTCAGCATCAGGTCCCTTTATTCTCTCTGTCAATATCTTCTTCACTAATCCTTGGAAGATAGCTGATGTGACTGATACACCGATAACACCGCCTGTTGAACGGAATAGATAAGAAACAGATGTAATTGTTGCCATTTCTATAAACGTTGTTAGATCTATTTATCACAACTGCTTCTCTTTTTTGTTACCTCCACTGCCCACACAGGAGAGCATAGCTACAAGGGTAGAGGTAATGATAGCTCCAGAAGAAAATCCATCGAGGATTAAGCAGATAATGATGAATGAAAATGATGTATCGTGTGTCCAAGTACTAGTGCCTATCATAGACAATGCTGCTATAAAGGATGTTACAATGATAAATTTGCGGTATTCTCCTGTACGCGCCATCCAAAAACCAGAGGACAGAGATCCAATAGACATAGCCGTCACTTTAGGTAAAAAGAAAAGACCAGCTTGAGAAGGAGTATAGCCTAGGACACCTTGGAAGAATAGAGGAGCGGTATAAGTCGTAGCAAAAGACCCCATGATAACAAAGAAGTTGCTCAAGGCACAGGCTAATGGAGTACGACTTGAAATGATTTGCCATGGCATCAGTGGATTGCGTGCAATGTACTTTTCAATTAAGCAAAAAATAACGCCGAGCACAACAGAAGCAATAAGCAGCCCGTATACTAGCGGATCACTCCAGGGACGGGAGTTTCCACCCATGGAAGTGGCCAGTAGAAAGCAAACAACAGATGATACAACGGCAGATGCGCCCATGTAATCGATATTTTTGAGCTTTTTGATAAATGACTTTTCTTCTTGTTCCTCCAAGTTGTAGTCCGTAAGTAAATAGATAGCAACATAAAGTGAAACTACTAAAAGAGGCAAGTTGATGTAAAAACAGTATCTCCAGCTCAGCTTATCAGTGATCAAGCCACCCAAAGGTGCTCCGACAACAGAACCAAGCTACTCTGCAAGTTAGTTTTTCAAGGCTCAGACGACGTATATCTGATAGCTTACCCCATAAGCAATGTTGGCGTAACCTTGGTATTTTCCTCTTTCTCTTAAAGAAACCAAGTCACTAGTGATCACAGCGGATATAGTATTCATGCCTCCTCCGCCAATCCCGGCAATACCACGGGAGACAACCAGCATCCACAGTGTGGATGATGCACCGCACATGGCAGAGCCAATAAAAAAGACAGCTGTAGCAAACAGCAACGACGTTCTTCTACCAAATGCATCCGAAATACGACCGTCTACAGTTTTAAAAGGTTAAGACAAGAACAAATATATAGTCTGATGGTTCTGCTTACACAACGGTTGTAGAGCTGTATAACTCAACATATATGCTGTTGCTATCCAAACTACTTCATTTGATCTAAATGAAAGATTATTACAAGATTATTGAATAAACGCACTCAATTTTACCTTTTAAATTCAGTACCAACTTGTGGATAGATGGTTGCTACAATAGATGCATCCAATGAAGCCAAGGCAACACCTACCCATAAACTATTCACGTAACCTAGTTACATACTCAAGCAAAAGTATATTGCTATTCTTTTTTACCCTAGAAAAATTGTCCACCGAGACGCTCCATTCAACCTTCTTTCTAATATCTCTTCAGCACTTGGTGACTTTTGTAAAGGGCTGTTGGGGCTTGTGACAACGGTAACTCTATCGCCTGTATCATCTTCAAGTATGGGGTATTTGCTGTTTCTTATTTCATTTTGATGCTTCAGCAATGGAGATCTTTCCGTTGGCTCCACTTCTGTTGTGGTCATATTGAAGTTGGATATGCAAAAAGAAAGAGAGAAACAGAAAAAAAAAAAAAAGCAAATGCGTCAATTAAATAAATGCCTTGGAAATTCAAATACAGCATCTTGCACAAGTCACTCGCAGAATGAGTTTATTGCTCATAGCAATGGATACAAGTATAATTCAAAAGCAATAAGCTGTTATCTTTATTTGCGTTACTTTGGGTATTTATTTTGGTGGATTTGTTGTGGTAATTAATTTTAATTGCTCTACGTAAACAATGTAAGAGATCTATAGTGAGTAACAGCTGAGTTAGTTAATCACAAAAAAGATAAGAAGTGGCCCTGAACTGTGAGAACAGACTTGTATTACAAACAGCGACGGCATTGTGTAAGCATGTTGCACAACGATACTTTACAATGTAAAGAAGTAGTATTGTCTATAAAAACCTTTAATATGTATATTAGCGTACTTTTATATTTCGTATTCAATCGTATGGCAACAAAATAAATACATGAATTTCATTTAGCTATGAGTGCAAAAGCAGTTAAGAAATTAAAAATTGTATATCGAATTGCGTTATTATCAATTATAATTACTAAGCAAAATGTAAGCAGCGTCTATTTACTACCACATATCTGTCACTATCAGAATGGCAAATCAAGAGGCAAATAATACAACCGAGCACTCGCACAAATCTCGTGATCCTACCAAAACACCGCTATATAGATCATTGCGATTATAGATATTTATAAAATACAAAGGCTATAAGGGGCACGTGATGTTTTTAGTACATCGTTTTTGCCCAGGCCAGTTCAAGATGTAAAAGTGTGTCTAGAAATCTCTCGCTGGGCTTGAGGGTAAAAATGCTTTGGCTGAGGAGCTCATGGAACAAGTATTAAAAGCATTGCTACGAAGAGCTAGATAACTATTTAAGCACTTTATGCCCGAGAAGAGATGATGGTGATGGTTCTTATTCATGATATAAGTGATAGTGCAGACTATGGGCCATCTGGTAGTCCAAAACGATCTGGTTTGAAGGAAACACGATCTACGGTTGGGAGGCTTATTTAATAGGAAGGATAGGGAATCCGCTATAGTCTTCGATATTTGTAGACGGTGGTGCATATCGAGATAGTAGATAACATGCTGTTTTGTAAAGAGCTACGAGGGATGACGAAGACAATGTGTAGCTTTATAGCCGGATAATCAGCCAAGACGCCAACGTACACAGTCTGGGTCAGCTACATGGCCAAAAAGGGTTAATTATTCCAAAAATAGATATAAATTTTTCTATATCTATTTCTGCATTTTATTCAGAAACCATTAGCCAAAGTCTTACTAGCCAAGTGTCTTCACAAAAGGATAAAATCACTATATTCAAGTTCATCATAAGTAGTCATTTCATGGTGCTCCCCTTTTTTGTTCCCTTGAGAACGCGTACTACTCAATGAGTAGGTAACATCGTCGTATTTATCCTATAAACGCTTAAACGTATGAACTTACTCCAAGAAAGAATAATACAAACAAATTGACCATGAGGAGCTTCATTATCATATGCCAATGATAATTGGTCATGATTGATTCAAGTAATACTCTTGTTTACATATAAAATGATGTCGTTTGTAATAATGAGCTTCCTTTCTTTTTTCACAATAAATAGATTATACAGAGATTCATTGCCTTATATCTGTATTTCTTCTTTGTGTTGCTCTGACTATATTACAAGCGTGCGTAATGGGATATGCCAAGAGCTACTCAAAATTAATCAGTGTCACTGTAGATCAGCTAAGGAGCAGATTTAAGTTAGTTGTTGAAAGGAGTGAATAGAGATGTAAATCATTAAATAATAATACCAAAAAAGCAAGCAAACAGCATAACATTCTATGTAAAAACCATTACAGCTATTGGGTAATCGTACAGGTTCATAACCAGAAGGTTGCTGTAGTGTGTCTGAAGAAGGTTGAATCATACGAATATCAACTCTGAAGATTCGGATGTTGCCACTGGAGATTTTACACGCCAATCATCGACTATTTCCTCTAAAATGTGCCATGATTTTCTCAACCATCACCACCATGGTTCATTTAAACACTGTGCTCAAACGTATGTTATATACACCCTCAACGAAAATGAAGACTGTCATTGAACCAATGATTCAATTCATGGGGAATTAGCTTGTATAATATATGGTATGAATACTGTTGATGATAAAGCATACACTACAAAAATACTCTTGTTTTTTACCCTTGAGCACTAGGTAAAATCAAGGGCGGTGCAATCAAAGCGATGGTTTATGGAGTTGATTTGGAAGAGACAAGTAAAGCAGCTGTTAAAGTGAAATTTGTTAAAGTACACGAACAGAGTAGCTAAAAGTGACAAAATGGCCAAAGCTTCAAGTATGTATTAAATAACTATGATCAGTCTCAATTTTCTAATTATCCATATTTAAGGTTAAAAGCCTGTACATCACAATAACATTATAAAACAATGACACAATGTCTCAAAAACCATAATGGGATAAGCAATTTTCAAATGACGACAAAGATTAAAAAGGCGACTGAACAATGGAAGCAGTGTGTGTGTGTGTGTGTGTATATTTCAATGTTGTAATAGTGATTGTCAACGAGGTAGATGATATCATGTCAAAAGAAAGAGATAGAAAAAGAGATAATAAATATATGTAGAAAAAAAAAGAAAAAGTATGTAATATTAGAGCATATATACCACTATTAGTTTTACTTGCAACCAAGGTACATCTTTTTTATTCGATTTTAACATAATACCTCGTATTAATCCCATGGCACTGATCAAGTGTCATATTATAACAAAATATAAAGAACAAAAAACGTAAGCTAATTGCATTGCTTGTAATAATTAAGAGCTAATCAATATAAATAAAAAGTGTTATCGAAACCAAAAATATAAAGCGTTTCTCACTTAACTATTTTACTTTCTTTTCTCTGTTTATAAATGATTACAGAGGGACTTATTCCATCTTGCTGTATTTCTAATTTTCCGATCTAAAACAACTATTTTCGATAATGTAACACTTATGCTGACTTGACAACCTTAAATGTGCAAGCTGAAGAGCAAGGCGGTATTTTTATACCTGGTTTAGATTGCTCGGTTGGGCCACGTATCAAGAATAAAGCTCTGAAGCCATACTCCTCTTTCAAACCAGCTGATACTAACTAGCAAACAATGATAAGGTAGTATATTCGCCTTCTTAAACATTCCAAATATTTGACATGAGCCGCTTTAGCCTTGATCTGAACTCGATCCTTAGCTTATCCAGAAGGTCAGAGCACGCTTTTTGACACAGCACAATAGCGAAATTTGCAAAAAAAAAATTTTCTTCCCAGAAAATGCAAGATCAACCAATACGACCATATCAAGAGCAAACTGGATTCACTATTGTCGTATCACAAAGTTGGCAAATTTTGGGGCTACAACTGGACCATGCTTTATCGTAAAACCAAGGCTCTACAGAAAGAGTATGATGTAGAAGAGAATGGGAAATGGGAAGAAGAGGACTCTTGTCCTTTTTTTTTGTTGATTTTATCCTGAAGCTACAAAAAGCACCACGTCTATCTTTTCGATGATAATGTGAATAAGTCCGAATGGTACTACATCTGCAAGTAATAGTCGCCAATAATGGAAAAATTATTTGAACATTCTGATTCAGGGCTCAAGTGAGGTTGCTTTATTTGGTATTATCGAATCATTGTGTATAGTTACTTCATTTACTGACTATCTATCATTAAAACTCTTAGGGAAGACACCACAACCTCTTTAGATAACATTGAAGTGAAGAACGAGTTTAAGGTTGATTTAAGAATCATACAGAATGAAATAGTTCAGCCTTTAGTAAGGAAATAAACACTTCGGTGTTGGAAGTATCTAAAAGAAATCCTACTGTACACAAGTTCCAGTCGAACCACTGTAAGCTAATGGTAGAGTCCAAAGCAGTCATCGACATGTACATTCAGCAAAGGATTCGACGTAATCAATGTTGTCTGCGTATAAGTCTGCGGCCTAGATATGTTGATTTCTAACGTTTGTCTTTCGGCACCGGGGTTCTATTCTAGAAATGAGGTATATTTTGGCTCTATCACCAATTCTCTTGTTCAGCTAGAAAAATGCTGGATATGGCGTTAAATCCTCTGGCTCTCAGGGTAATTTATTTGTCAGAAACAATTGATATATACTAATTTTTTTAGGATACAGTTGTGTAAGTTAAAAGTAGCTACCAAGAATAGAAGGATGCTATCAAGCAAAGCAATAAGTCTGTAGAGAGCAATAAGTGCGATTGAGCTTATCAGAAAGTACCTAAAAAAAAAGCACTGAAGAAGGACTGGATTAGAGGAAATTAGATTGCTTTTCGCGATAGCAAGTCCAAGCTGCTACCTTTTCCTCCAAGTCTCATCACTTAAAGAAAAGGCATCTTAATAAAAATATTACATTTAATACCCTAAAGACGTCCTAACTTGTTACTGGTCACCAATCTTGCTCTATAGAGTGACTCTACTCCAAAGATCTTTTTCTCTAATATTTAGGGTCATCCTGATGTACAGTTTTTTTTTTTCTTTTTTCTGCAAGTAATGTCGCATAATTTGAAATTTATAATACAAAATATACGAAATACGACATCTTGGAACGACATTACTTTCTGGGAATAGTGTAATTTTGATAACCGACGATTGCTCTGGGACAATCAACAAACACACAATTCTGGATATATGTGCGTATATGTGTCAAACTGTTGTCCCACAAGAAGTATAATTAAGAATTAAAGATCTTTTTAATGGATGCTATTTTCTATTTTGGAGCCTTCTGTGTGATAACAATTCCTCAGTTTGCACAAATTGGCTATTCAGATTAAATCCCAGCTTATACAAAAAAGGCAAAGTTGAACTTTAAAAAAAACCATGCAAGAAAAAAATTACGTTTTTTTTTCTTCTTCTTCAAGATGGAAGCCAACGATTACTGGAGTTTACACCACACGCCTTTGTTTACAAGCATAGACTGGAGCAATGGTGGACAAGAATCCTATTTGGACTATGATCCAAAGTCAGCCGCGTCTTATCAGCAACCATTGCCCCCACCTCCATTTCAAAGAAGACGTAGTTCTTCAGTTGATTTGCCTATCAATCCGCTATTTTTGAATAAAGTAATCAATGAACCAACTATTATAGAAGAAGATTTTCCTTTCAAGACTGATAAAGTTGTAAATACACACACAAAAGATGAAAATAATAATATTTTCTCACCCATCGTTTTACTATTAGAACTTGACGTTTCCAACTGAATTTTCATATGATCAACATCGTCCAAGCAATTCAAACACTGAGGGAACTGCTACTACTACAAGTACAAATGCACATTTGCCTGACTCATCTTCCTCACCCATTTCCACAAGCTCTTCTATTGAATCACATAATTTATCTCCGACCATGTTAAACGCACAGCAACAACAACAACAACAACAACAAACTATCACATTCTTCCCAGAATTACAAAAGACAACTTATAATACGGAATTGGGAAAAAAACTAAGGCAACATACAAAAAGAAGAAGGTCCTCTTCTCTACCTCCTGCTTTTCAGGGAAGAAACCAATACAATAAACCTCAGAACCCAGTGATATTTGCCAGCGTACAAGTGACAGATCCTCGTCCCATTCAGCATACTTCAAAAGCACTAAAGGTCGAAGCGCCTCCGATGGCTATTGAGCGTGTACCCAAGAAACCGCAGCCTAAGCCTGTTGTTTTGGACCCTGCGGAGACAAAGAGAAGATTAGATGAACAACTGTTACACGTTAATTTTGATGATGTGACAGTCGCAGAATTGAAGGAAATGCTTCGTGAACGTGGTTTGTTGGCCACAGGCAAGAAGGCAGTATTGATAGAGAGATTAAAAGAAGCTCGCGATAGACTGATCAAGTCAGGAGCCAATGGAAAGCAGCCTTCCCCTCAAGCTCAACCGCCAAAAATACAAGTAACTCAACAACCTGACTTACCTAATAAGCCACAGACATTGTTGCCAAGACAGCAACCGCAACCGCAGCCTACACAGCAACAACAACAACAACAACAACAGCCTATGCAACAGTCCATACAACAACAACCTATACAACAACCTACACAGCAACCTATACAACAACCTATACAACAACCTATGCAACAACCTATGCAACAACCTATGCAACAACCTATGCAACAACATATACAACAACCTATGCAACAACCTATGCAACAACATATACAACAACATATACAACCACAGCAACAATCAAAGTCACCACAAGTCATCCTAAGTGCAAACAATGGTGCATGGGCCCTGCAACAGACAGAATCACCAGCATTACAAAGTCTAGCCAACATGACAATTCATTCACCTATACCTGCACAAGATAGTCTGCTATCATCATCTGCACAAAGCGACACCATATTTACATCAAGCCCCAACTCCATGTCATTTAACGATCAAGATATTGATATCAATGGTGAGTAGTAAATAGGCATTGAATCATCATCTTGTAGATCATAACCCTTTCTTTTACTATAGACTTATTCAATTTTGATTTATCAAGCATTGATAATCCTAATCAAGGAGATCTACTGCTATTTCCTGATCATCCAGAAGCACAGCCATGGAATAACGACATACTGAATTTTGATCTTTATTCAAACGGCAACCATACCACAGATAACAGTAAGAGTAACAATAGTAGTAATAATAGTAATAATAGCAGCAATGAATGGGGCCAAAATAACATGGGGTCGTATTTAATGCAATAAAGAAAGTTCAATTTGTTCCTGTTTAGTTAGTACATCCTCTATTTCAATGGGAATCAACTCTTTTTGAAATAACGATTCAAAGCTTTCGACGAGCTTTGGCGCCACTTGATCAGGTGAAATGTCTTGATTCTTTTCTTTTGAGATAGAAGTAGCCCGCTTTTCGGCCAGTCCACACGGCACGATGTGATCGAACCAACTCAAGTCAATATTACAGTTCAATGACACTCCATGACTGCTCACATAACGCTGTAGCTGAACTCCCAAGGACGCAATTTTGTCGTCATATCCAACCCATACGCCTGTATTTTCTGTCGTGTTGGCTTTAATTCCGTATTTAGCACAGCAATCAATGATTGTTTTTTCTAACCTAGACACATAACATCTTACATTCAACTATTCGAATTGGGTTACTATGCATATATTTTCACACCATCGGTCACAGCAAACCTTATAACCTCTTATATCTAATATCGGATAAGCAACAAGTTGTCCTGGTCCATGAAACGTCACTTGCCCACCTCTCATAGTCTGAAGAAAAAGAAAAAAGATATAGTATACCTTGTATCTATTTTGATGTTTTACAAAAATACCTCAAAATAATCTGCTCCCAAAGCTCTTAATCTTTTCTCTTCTTCTATATCAGTTTTACCACGCATTCGTCTACCAGCAGTATATGTGGGTGTATGTTCTAGTAAGCAAATGACGTCGGCGATTGGGACATTAGCATTCTCTTGATTAATACGATGTCTTCTGGCTACAAGATATGACTGCAATTGAAGTCCCTTTTCATAAGGAACTAGGCCAGGTAGTTTCAAGTACCCGATTGGTCTATTATCAGTTGGTTTACTGTATACATTGGAACAAGTGGAATAACAACTTCTTGGAATGCTGAATCTCTTGAGCAATGACATTTAACGAGAGAAAGGGCAAAAGTCACGGTGTTTTCTATGAAAAAAAGTGTAGTTTATTTTATAAACAAAAAAAAACAAAAAGAAAAGGTTTAATACATATAAACATAAAGTCTGTAGCTGTGTAATTGACTACGACTCGTTGCCTCTACCACTGGCTACCATTACTATACATTTGTGTGTGTGTGTGTGTGTATATATATCAGCTTCAAATGAACTGAACGATTTTTTTATATATGTATTTTTTTTTTTATGATTTTAGTCTCTTATTTTCTTGTTCTTGTTGCTCTTTATGCACTCTTTTATTATTATTTGATTCACTACACATAATGTTAGTTGCCAGCACATAAAGGCATATGAGCTTACCTTTCAGGATTTAAAGGTGAAGGTCTATAGTCTCGTTGTTGAGGGACTGGCCAGTGGAAGACATTGTTTCCTCCATTTTGCTGAGCAGTAACAGGTGTCGCTGTAAAATTGAGTGGACTTGGTAGCTCGTTTTGCTGATAAAATACAGGATATAATGTTGAAGGCGAAGGCAGATTCTGTGCAAACTGAGAAGGTAGAGCAGAAGGTGGACCTGGTTCAGTAGGACGATAATACGGCTGTTGCTGTTGTTGTTGTTGTTGCTGCTGCTGCTGCTGCGGTGGCGTGATTTCATTTGTTTGCTGTGAGGGCACATCTACTGCTTCATCCTTTGTGCCTGTAGAGGAGACTGAAGAAACGGATAATTGATGCTTATGTTTTGTAACAGTCGTAAGTTGGCCGGGTGATTGGTTTTCTATTACTTCTGGTATCTGCACACGCAACTTGGGTGGCTTTTTGCTAGTAGCACTTATGGTACTGTGTGTAGACATGGCAGGGCTAGTGGGCGCGGCGATATTATGTGAGGGCATATTGTTCATGGGGTACTGCATGGATGCTTGTCTATTATGAGCTGCAGGGATACGTGGAGAATAAGCTTGAGGTAGATGAGATTGATACTGTTGTTGCTGTTGTTGTTGCTGATGTTGATGTTGATGCTGATGCTGATGAGATACAAAGCCATAAGGAGGAACAGTTTGTGCTCCATGAGTAGCTACACCATTCTATAATGAAAACAGGGGGTTATATATACATATTTTGAATTAAAAATAAAAGCTTACAATCATATACATAGGTTGAGGGGTAGTGGGATTTGATTGTTGAGAAGGAATAGTATACAGTTCATAAGTTTGAGACATTTGATGTTGTCCATAGCGCATTTGTTGAGAAGGATAATACAATTGGTTAGGAACGGATGGTTGTTGTTGTGGTTGCTGTGGTTGTGGTTGAGGAGATTGATATGTTTTATGATTTGCCTGAGTAGGAACAGTGACAGTAGGCATCGTCTTTTTAGGTTGTTCATCATCATCCATATCATCATCTTCATCGTCTCTTACTGATTCATCTTGCTCAAGATTACTTATAAACTATACAATTGAATATGTGAGATATAGTATATTTATGATGTATATATAAACATACATCTTGATTTGATTTGCTCTCGTGTGGTTCATTATACTATAAAGAGAGAGAGGGGATGAATATAAACACATGCATCCAATTGATTTCATATATATATACTTCAGTATATTTCATGAGTATCTTATCAATATCTGTACTAGCATATTGTACAAGTTTGCCATTGTTGTTGAAGATGATTAATGCAATTTCACAATCACATAATACACTTAATTCATATGCTTTCTTCATTAAACCATACTTGCGTTTAAGAAAAGTGACCTTGATTTATTTTTAGTAACAGCAGTATTTCTTATAATATTCTTCTTCAGTTTTACCTGTCTATTGCGGTCATCTTTAATGGGCTGAATCTTGATCTTTTTACGTCCCATTGACTGTAATGTAAAATTTTTTATGGGTGTGTATTTGTGTATTGTATTGTATGAATGAATGAATGTGGTACCGTTAGTAAAAATACGCGTATTTTGCTATATTTATAAACTTTTTTTTATTTACACTTTTCCTAAATTTAAACCTGTTATTTTTATAATTTCAATTATAAAAATTTAAGGGAATAAAAAAAAATTAAAGAGAGAAAAAAAGAAAAAAAAAAAAAGAGAGATATTAAGAGAAGAAAGAGGGACAGACAGAAAGAGGGAAAAGAAAAAAGGGGAGTTGTTGAATTTAAAATATTCTATTAATAGATTTTATCCAAGAGTGGAGCGTTTGCCAATACCCTTTGCAGCTTCCCCTGAAGGTAATTCACCTGTTCGGCCTGTAACAAATTCATCGTAAATTGCTTTTAGTCTATAATATTCTTCTATTGTAATCGAAGGTCTTGTCGATCTCAATGATGACTCAAGATAATCAATAGTTATTTCTGCTTCATGTTGAGGCTGAACTACTTCAGATTTCACTGGTGTTTCTTTTTTAACATTTTGTATTTCCTTCTTTATCATTGCCAGCTATTATAATGAATATATAGTTTCGGTATTAATTAATCATTTATTAATTATCTTTCTTTTTTTTTACCCTTTGTGAGATTTGTCCCTTTTCAGCCAATGTCAATCCTACTTTGTTATTATCATTCATTACAAACTCGTTCTGCTTTTCTTGTCTTTTGTTGTCATTGCTTTCTTTAAATGTTTCTATTTGAATACTTCCATGAATAGCCTCCAAGTGTGCATTATATAAGAACCCCTGAAGATCTGCTCCAGAAAACCCTTCTGTTCTTTCTGCATAGACCCTCAAATCCACATTCGCTGCCAGCTTCATTTTGGAAGACAGTGCTTGCAGTATCTATTTTTATCAACTTTTAATAAATCAAATTATTGTACATTGTGTACGATTACCTCTAATCTCTCCTCTACACTAGGCATCCCACACAATAAGGCTTTATCCAATCTACCAGGTCTTAATAACGCTGGATCAATCAAATCAGGTCGACTAGAGATATACGGATTAATAATATATTTCTCTTCTTATATTTCTTTATCTACCTTGTTGCTGCCAACACATAAACCCCATCTAGTCCTTCTGCGCCATCCATTTGTGTGAGCATTTGGTTGACTACTCTATCTGTCACACCTGTACTATCGTGGCCTCTGTGATAATAATAATTTTCAGTTTCATGCTGAGCCTGTATTTTTTTTTTTTTCCTTTTTACCTTCGTGGTGCAATAGAATCAAACTCATCAAAAAATAACACACAAGGTTTAGCAGCTTGTGCTCTTTCAAATAGATCCCGTACGGATTTTTCACTTGCACCAATATACTTGTTTAGAATTTCAGGTCCTTTCACGCTGATAAAGTTCAAACCACACTCTTTGGCAACCGCGGATGCTAATAATGTTTTACCACAACCAGGGTAGCCATAGAGCAATAGACTATAGACAAAAATATTAAGAAAAACCACCCAACTATCATTCCAAACTCTTACCCTGAACGTAGTCTAAGAGGGCACTGAGAGAAAACGGCTGCATATTTGGTGGGCCATTCTAGTGTTTCAAGTAACGCTTTTCTTGTTTCATTTAGACCTATTCAATGGTTAACCAATGTCTTGTAAGTAGCTCTCACCCTATTACCTCCGATGTCCGACCAGTTTACACCAGAACTCTGCAACTTCACACCTCGAAGCGAAGATGGCACAAAGCCTTGACGAGCCTTTGAAAAGTCTGCTTGAGTCAACACGAGATCAGCATTGTCCACTGCAACTCCCTGTTTGAGCGCATCCATTTTTTTCTTAATACTTCTAACTGCGCCTTCATGTACAGTTCGCTCAATAAATGCCTTTATGTCTGCTGCAAGGAAACCCTCGGTTTCGGATGCAACGGAAACAAGATCAATGCTCGGTAAACTCTTCTTGAGAACATCAGATCCTTGCGACATTATGGATTCCATGATCTTTTTTTTTGCTTTTGGTTAACACTACAACATCTTGATTTATTCCTTACTTACCAGCTTACGCTCTTCTCTATTGGGTGGCTGAAGATGACACAGTTCACTCAGCACATGATGTGTAATCAATGCAGGGTGAATAGATTGTTGTTGCTGCGATGTAGCAATGACCATAATAGCATGTCTTTGGCAAGCTCTTGAAACCATACGGACAAATAGCTCGGCAATATGTCGGCTCCTTGTCGAATCCGCATGCTCAAGTTCTGCAGGGATCAGTCGATCAAGGTTATCAAAAAATATTAAACTCGGACTATGCCATGCTGCTTCATCAAGCCATTTCTGAAGTGTTTCTTTAATGACAGGTATACGCTCATCACTTAGTTCAGAGCAATTGACGGGTAATGTATCTATAAGAGTGTGTCAGATACCACATTGTCTTTATAACATCTTTACTTTACATATCAAGGACTTTCTAACTGACCGCATCACCTGATGAACTATACTGGTCTTTCCTGAACCATGGGCTCCTGTAAGAAGGATGCCACCAGACCCAGGCACGCCAAGACTTGCCTTGAGCTCTTTTTCTGCAAGATTTGCTAAAGTGTATTGTTCTATTCTATTCAGTAGTTTATCTACACCGCCTACTTTGATAGACTCGCTATTGTAGATGGTTCAGCTGCATGCACATGTGCACCGAGACCCTTCCCCTTACCTTTTGTCCTTTTTGCTATCAACCGAGGGCGCTTTTGAAATATCTTCACCAAACTCAATGGATATCTTTTGATTTGGACTAAGTACAACAAACTGTTCCTCATCTTGTAGAAGTGTCGAAGATGAAAAGAGACTCTGGCCCGTTGCCAGCTGAATTAAAAATTGCTCCATCTTGTCCTTGACTTTTAAGTCAATGACCATTCCTTGGCTAATGACATACTCTCCCTTTTGTGCTGACAGCCATTCTAAAGTTATCGATAAGTTGAATAGTTCTCTTCGCTAATGTTTGTCATACCTTTAGTCGCCGTCGTACAGTCTGCCTCAAATTGAAGCTTTTGCTGTACCTGTTGCTGAGAACTGGGTGAACGTTTTAGAAAAAAAAATTTTATGCTCCTTGTTGCTCATTCTTACCTTTCCAAACCTAATTTGATGGTTGATACAGGGCCTGTAGGTGCTACAAATCGCCTTAACACTAATGATCCAGCTGAACTTTTCTTGATTCCGATGGTTGATATTCTAGCAGTAAGGTTAGTATAGGCAAGGTGCTGTAGCTGATAGATCTTACTTTATCATATCAAAATCCTTAATTTCTAGAGATTTTTTCAATACGGATCCTATCATCACATGTCTCAGTGGCACCTGAGTAGATAGTACAAGCGTAGCAAATAAGGCTTTTGCGATCGGTATTTCTTCTGTCTCCTGCTGCTGTTCTTCTTCACGTCGACTGGAACTGGACGTGAGAAAGGATGGTACTAATTTAGCTAATCGTACTCGCTGAGGTGCCTGTCCATTTTCATTTCTTAAAGACGTTATACAATCTGGGTGAACATGAACACATAGATCGCCTACAGATTCATCACAAGGAGCTGCTCTGACCGTGACTGATGGTTGCATCTTCTTGGGTGTACTTGAGGTAAGAGCGCTCTCTTCACTAGGTGAGCTCTGCGTTGTCTTTCGGACTTTGGGTGCTACAATGACTTCACTCTGGTTGGTCAACTTTGCGTACTCATGTTTTGGTTCAATTCCACCTGGGTTCAATGTTTATCAGAATCCAATGGGTTTGCTTTACTATTGACCACTTACCCACAACCAGTTTAACCAGAGTCTTTCCGTGAATCCAAACACACATGATCTGGTTGTTGTAGACAGTACGTACTTGAGAGAGCAGGTTATCCTCTACATAACCAGCGTGCAATTCGAGAATTTCCCAGTCGTCTTCCGTCAAAGGCTCGACATGAACCGTGCTGCATTCGGGTACATTTCTGCAAAAGTCAACATTGACCTATTCTCGCTTTCTGTGTTAACCTATCTCTTACAATATACACGCTTTCTCTTTGTTACTGTTACCTTTTGTCCTTCCTGCAAACCGATGGCTGTTCCTAACTGAGGATCCATTTCCAAGACGTCCAATTTACCGTTCGGTCCGAGAGTGAATACAGAATTAGGTGGCAAAGGTTTTGACGATTCTCCAGACCATCCACAGTACACTTTTTTAGTCGTCTTTTGATCTACTGGCGAGATTTCTAAAATGACATTTTGTGGCAACTAACAACAATATGAATAAACGGAGCCAAACAAAGCAAGTAAATAAACCTTTTTTTGATCAAGAAGAGCGTTCACCCATTTCCCAGGGAGATGAACAAGACAGGATCGTATGGGAGTGAACTGTACGATGAGTGTTTTTGGCATAAGAGAGAATACGAAAGGGCATTATTGAACAGATTTCACATGAAAAGGGAAATCTCCACACCTTGAGTGGGTTCAAAGTCCGGTTTTATTTTCTATTAGTCATTTTTCCCCTTTTCTTTTGATGGGTTTTTCTCACAGCCAGTGTTGAATGGGGTGTGTAACCATTCTACTAACTGCAGGCAGAATCTGACTAAAAAAGGAAAACTCGTTCCTGAAATAGTGCTCTTCAATGAATATTAATTGGAAAGTATACAAGTTATAAATAACACATAAAAAACTCTATTAAAGACTCTTCAGCTGCATTTCAAAGAGAATCAAGCGTGCTTAGACAAAAAAGTCAAACCTGTAAGAGAAATTTAAGCCAAAAATGAAAAGTATTAACATAAAGATTTCAAAATGATCGCACACAAAAGATAACAAAGAAGTGAGTGAATGTACAACATCAAATTCTTTGATAAATATATTCTTTCTCCCCTTTTAATTCCTCTTCTTTTTTATTTTATAAACCTACTTTCCTGTTCATACGTCAATGACCGAGTAAACGTGTAGTTCATAGATTCGCAGCACCAAGTAATGGTCATATTGATGATATACTGGCGTTCACTTAGTTGTCCGCAGTCGAAAAGCATGCCTGGACAGTGCTAGTACACTGCAGGCGTTGACGTGGTTGGTTCTCGCTGCAATCACTCTTTGAACTCTCACAATCTCTTTTATTTTTTATCAAGGGTAATGGGATGTTACATCGACAAGAGCGGGCGGACGGAGCAATACTTTCGAACTGGCCGTGGACCACACATGTGGAAAGGGCTTTGTTTTGTCAAATACAAAGGTAAGAGACAAAAAACTAATAATAATAAAAAGAATAGTCTATGGACAATAAGTCAGTGAGACTGAAATATATGATTATCTTTATTTACAATGAATAAAACAATGATATTTATACTTTTTAACATCTACGAACAATAAAAATAATTGGATATCGTTATCTGATCTATAAGTATTCATGTAGATTGGGAAGAACCAGGACGACCTTTGATCGAGGTTTATTTATTGGTTCAAGGTACCTGAGGATACCTTGAGATAAAGGTGATACATGATCTGACAATGGGAACCGTCGATCTGAGGATGGGAGCACTGACGTTCAAATGATTATTGTAACGGCGCCCTAAGGTTAGATTCATATGTGATTGGACACATACGGAAGGATAAGATCCCGAGGAGTTCGCTTATAAAGAATATTTATTGCTATAGTTGTGTTGGCACAACAGGCTTGACTGTCTGGAGACTCGCTTAGAGCATTAGAGTAGAAACTTGCACTTTGAGTGGAGATCCGAACGGCTGGATATCCGGTACTGGGTATGACGAAGGCCGGAGCTGCCTGCTGTAGTGGTTTCCTTTAGTCAAGACGGTTGTTCTTGAGCCAACAGAGGGCTGTGTTGACCCACATGAGTGAGCGGAGTAGGATTACCCAAACGTCAAAAAGAATCAAGTTTACCGTAGGGATCTTTACAAGCTAGGCTTGGTTTACGCTCATGGAAAGCATCTTCCTATCGAACCGTCTTGGCATCCCAACGGGGCGAGGAGAGAACGATATATAGCTAGACGTAGTCGGTATCTTGACCCGGGCGAGCGTCTGGAGTTTGGTATTGCTTTGAAAAATAAGAGGCCTGGTATCCGCTGGGGAACTTGCCAAGGGTGGCAGGCAAAAAATCCCCTCGTCCGCAATGAAACTCGATAGGTTAGATTTCCGTCCTCAAAGGTGACGAATGCCTCAGGCCGCCTGGGGGCTTCACCTAGATGGCATCTTTATTCCTAGACACGAGCGAGCGATGGACAACCGTCGTCGAAAATAATCCACACCATCAGGGGACTTGGTAAGGTTGTAATAATGCTTGCACTCCGTGCACACATCATTTGCTTGGTGGGGTTCCCTCTATCCATGACGGGGGCAGTTTGGCATCTCTGGCCTGGGGTGTGCCATGCCAGAAACCATTGCCTGTATATTTCTTTTTTTTATAAAAGAATACAACGAAAAAAGAAATACTTTTCTAAAGGGATCAAAGCTCAGCAATACTCTTGAATAATAACAAATGGATGAACATATAGCTTAAAGCAAGGTTTGATCTTGAAAATATAAATGTGATTGTAAAACACTAACAGATAGCTTTTGAGTAGATCAATCAAAGAAACAGACAATGGAATCTTATGAATACAATCACAAAATGGAGGAACTAGAAGAATAATGGAACCTACTTAGAGTTGGCTCTGATCTCAAAACAGTGGCATCTATCTCACTTTCTGAAACTTAAAGACCAAATTGTCACTATGGTCAATGCAAACAAGTCTGTGCCAAAAAGCAATCTACATCATACAAGCTGCCTCAAGCCAAACTGAATACGTCTGTCCACTAAAATCTGGTTGACGAATATCATGTACCCACAATCTGTCTTTGTTGTATTTAAACCTATGCTGCTGATAATAAAGAAAAAGGTTTTCAACTAAAAATATAAGATAAACAAATGATATTGAGCTTTCGGTTAGAACGCCTTTTCCCTTTAATAAAGCGAATATCAAATGCATGCACGGTTGTGTTTACAAGTAAAGTATCCTTGGCAATATTAACTATAAGGGTCGGCAATGTAAAGGCTACACTTGATCAACTAAATGACAACATTCCACTACTACAGTGATAAGCTGCTCTGCCATCACATTGTTCCTCTCTACTATTTTATTCCATATACGGCTTATTTTTTATCCTTTTGACATTCATGTATTCATATTCTTTTTCATGGTTATAAACACCCCTTTCTCATCACACAACCAATTACATATTTGATAATACCTCTCATTTATAGTACACGAACATCTATGACAATAAGGGATTATATAAAGTATGCCGTGTACCTTAGCAACTCATCCTGTTTCGAGCGCCATTTGAAATAGTTTATGCAGATTTGGAAGGTCCATTGCTTTACTATAAAAATGAATCTATAATCACTAAATCTATCACAATCACGTTTGTTGCTAATGTTGGTCTACATTTCACAAGCAGAAGTGAAAGGGAAAAGGATATAACAGCAAGGATTAGAGGATAAACATTTTACCTTTTTACTTTTTACCTTTTTCATGTGCACTAAAAATAAAAATAAAAACACTATACACCCTTATGCTTCCCTAAGTCAGTAGCTTAATCATCATGTTTCATGCTTGATAAACAGATTTTGATACATGAAGGTTAGGGTGATTTGATTTTGGTTCTTTTTAGCAAAAAGTCATAGTGGCTAATCAAATAG